>VXBJ01001149.1:185835-196124 GCA_013400055.1 Nycticryphes semicollaris | reverse complement strand
TCCGCGGGAGCTTCGTTGCTTGGTTACGGTGCGCGTCCTTCCCTCCTCGCCGGCTCCCCAGGGAGCGGCGGCGGCGGCGGCTCGATTTGGGGCTGCGGGCTCGGCTCGTCGTCCCCCCCGTGGCCGCCAGCGCCGTGCTGGGGGAGACTAGACCCCCTCCTGTGCGGGGCTTGTGTCGCTGTGTGGTGGGGACGCTGCCCCGTGGCGTGCCTCTCCGGCTGCGGGTTGTCAGGCTGTGAGGTACTTGACTGAGGGGAGTGGGAGCCCTTTGCCTGCTCAAGCGGGAGAAGTGAGGCTTGGATGGGTCGNTTCTTTTCTATTCTTTTCTATTCTTTTCTATTCTTTTCTATTCTTTTCTATTCTTTTCTATTCTTTTCTATTCTTTTCTATTCTTTTCTATTCTTTTCTATTCTTTTCTATTCTTTTCTATTCTTTTCTATTCTTTTCTATTCTCTGTCGTGGGAGTTTCTGCCGGACTCCCAGTTTGTGTTCCCAAAGGTAGAAATGGTTCGCTTGTTTTCTCGGTTAAAGTGCTAATAGCCATTGCTGGAGCTTAATTGTATATGTTCAGAAAAACCTTGTTAAAATCAATGGGGCCCTTAGCACAAGGAAGTAGTCTTTGCAAGATTGGTTTTTGTGTTGGTATAGAAAATACAAAAGCTCATTTCTATTTGAATTTACAGATGGATCCACAAAATTTAAAAAGAGATAAAAATGAAGAAATAGATACTGTGTTTAAAGATAGCAATGAATTTAGCTCTACAGATTCTGACACAAGTAAAAACATTTCAAGAAAGGGAAAAATAACCAGGGAGAGCTGTAAGAAGAGAAGAGTGGTTTCAAAAGCAGAGCAACAAAGTTTAGATGTTGAATTGGGAAGAGTACTGAGTAAAGGAAGCAAGCAGCCAAGTGTGAGGTCTGCTCGAGAACAGTTGGAAGAGGTAAGAGATGTCACTAGACCAGACACTTCAAAAATATACGAGAAGAACTTCCAGCAGGGCAAACCTGAAGAGCCTACTTCTATACCAGCATTGCCTGTGAAAGTGGTTGCAAGGTCTATTGATGAAATAATTGCTTCCCTGCAGTCTACTTCTCTGTCTCCACCAGACCAGATGATCAAAGAACTCCCAGAGAGTGTTCTTGGCCAGAACTTCAAGATAAAAATGGAAGTAGGTGAACCATAACAAGAGCAATATTTTTGTCTTGGGTAAATATTACTTTTAGAAGAGCTGTATATTTTTTTTCCAGCTCCTACAATGTGTTATAACACAGAAGCCAGACAAAACAAATGTATAAGGACAGTAATGTGTCATAGAATATTCTTAACTCTTTCTTCTGCCATCTTTTTGATGTCCCTTAAAAATGAAAATGAACTGATATGAATATATATTAAAACATAAGCTCTTTCGGGGTGGTTTTTTTATTATACTTATAGTTTAATACCTCTTTTTCTTTACTCTCCCTTTTTAAAGATGACATATTCTAGTCTGACAGATGAAAAAGTGCATTAATTGCATTTGGGATATTGTTGAAAGTATTGCTTCTTCTAGTTATTGTTTAGCTTGTGAACTCTCAATGAGACAAATTCTTTATTGTCACAGGTAGATTGTGTAAGCAGCTGTAAGAGTCACTTCAATTAATGACAACATAAGATAGCAGTAATACTAGGCATCAGGTAGATACTACAGCAAACTTTCCTAGCTTTTCACCAAAGGGTTGCTAATTTATTTGTCAGCTAGACTAGTAACTTGCTGTCAGATGGTTCTGTGACCTCTCTTAGCCAGACTGATGGTTTTGTTCTAGGTCTGAGAGGGCTGCAACTCGCATCACAAAAAATCACTATCACACTTGGTATTTATGCTAGCACTTGTTAGAGATGCCATGGAATGAATAGATCCATGGAGGGTGAGCTACTGCTTTTCAGCAGCAACTGCCCCTGCAAGCAAATATGGAAGACTAATGAAAAGTGTATGAACCTGTGCTTCAGGAGTCAATAAAGAACATTGTTTCCCACAACTATCAAAATGCTACTGAACTGAGTTAATTTCAGTTTCTAAGTCCATGAGTAGCAATAGTCTGAAACTGCATTTCCAAAAGATTTCTGTCCTCTGATTCAATTTTCTTCTGTTCTTCTGAGAGCTGATTGTGTGGTCGAGGAATTCACAGTGTCTCCCACTCTCTGTATAATTTTTGGTCTATTTCAATTGGGACCAAAATCAGAGATGCATTTCCTCAGTGTGGCAGCACTGAGATGATGCCTTGTCATTACTTGACTTGTATTTTGGGAATGTAATAATTTGGGACTGTTCCCTTTGGTTGAAATTTTCCAGCTGGACATAAAAATACTTCAGGGCAGATTGGATTAGGGCTTAAAAAGATCCTGGATCTGGAAAACCATTTCTTATTCAACTTAACCAAAATAATTATTAGTGGTTAGTAATTTATATTATAAAATTATATTCTGTTCTATTTATCTTATTCTTGTTCTTTCATTAATGACTGGCTAGCATGGATAGCTTATGATATTGCTTTGGGGGCTGAGCACTGTTTTTCCTCCATGTCAAAAAGAGCCTTATCTGGGGAATGGCATGCCAGCTCAGTGGGACATTAGTAGTTAGCCCTGCTTCATTTGAGGAAAATCAGTTATTAATAATGATTCCTAGCCCACTTCCTGTTAAAAAGTAGAATTTTTATTATAAGAATAATACCAGTTCCAATGCCTGGAGTCATTTTGTTGCCTTGAGGCTTGTTGCTACCCCAAAGTATATTGAGTTATTAAGTTATATGTTGGATTTAGTATCCATAGGAAGGTATCTATATTCATATCAGAAATGCATTTTCTTGGTATTCAGTTTAATGTTCAACTTTCTTGGTGATGAGCCTGTGCTGACCATCTTTAGTTAGTTATTGTTTTCAGCAGATCAGTGTTTTGGTACCGCAGATGAGCTTGTGAGGGTGGCAACTAAATGAACAACATTTTTGTTCTTGAAAAGTAAATTCAAATTTGAACGCTCCCATTAAATAAGGGCTATATAGTCCACTGTACTAACAGGAGGCCAGCATAAAATATACTTCATTTTTAAAAAAACATGTCCCGCTCCTGTCAGCTAATCTCAATAATGAAGCCTTGTGAAGAGTTCTCTGTAATGCATTAATTCTCTCTCAAAAGTGGTTTGATGAATACTAATTATTGTGAAAATTCAAGAAAAGCTAGACTTCTATTTGCTTTGTATCTAGAATCTAACAAATATTTGCTCATAACATGACAGTATTTCACTTATTTGCTGTATATGTTCTTTATATTTCAGCTGATATGAAAATTATACAACAGTTCATATATTCCTTTCTGATAAAACAGTATTTTAAGAGAGTTCTTGAAAAAAAATTTTTTTTTTCCCTTTAGATGCTATAAGGTGTATTCTAAGTGTCATGGAAATGAAGAAGATACTTCAGTTTTTCATTTAATTCTCTTCAATAGGAAGAGCTAGGGTTTTCCCACTTAATTTTCTTACTTTTCCCTTACAGAATGGCGTATAGAATGTTCTTCTCATGATCTTAGCATCCATTAAAATTTAGCTAAATCAAGACCATGATGCTTTTTATTATGAGCTTGCTATTATAATATTATTATTTCTGAAAGAACACTTTATTGACTATGCTCAACAAGGTTAATCATGGCAAAGGCTTTGCCACTTTCTGTCACTTGCTGAGACTCTTAGTCTTCAAGGGTGAACATTAGCACCTGATTTCTTTTTCTCCTGGAGTAGTTAACTCACATTACTTTAGATTTTTTTTTTTTTTTTTTTTAATAAGATGTCTTATTTTCATAATGTTGCAAGAAACTGCCTAGGGAGAGATGTTGGGTAGGTGTTTTACGTGTGTGGACTTCTGAAATCTGTTTATTTCTTCAAATTTACCAGTGCAAGTAACTAATTAGAACAATCCAGTTGTGCAGTTTGTTAAATTTTATTAAGAATCACTTTCCACTTCTTATAATTGTTAGGTCCACATCTTTTATGCTTGTCTTAAAAACACTACAGGTTTTATGAGGCAAGGGCTATCTTTTTCCCCTGAAGTCTAACAAAATGGGAGACTAATCCTCACTAGGTCAGCAAGCTTCTGATACAATATTAGAACAAATTGCTTTTAATCAGGTAGATTGTAATCTCTGAGAGTTTCAGGCTTTGTTGAAGGAGCACAGGGTGATTAGCTTTGTGTATAAATATTTTGTACAAATTCATCATGTTAAAATGTTTTAAAATATTTGTATGTTCACACATCTAGATTGGCTTTGTTTTGTCATTTATAAGGGTCTTTTCTGCTCTGGTGTTAGTGACTTATTGTCAAAACAGAGAGAAAAATAATTTATTTTAATAGCATGTAACTACCAAATCAGGAATCAAAGAAATACCAGACAAAACTATTAAGTAAGATAAATATAGAGATAATTATTAAAAAACCCCAACCCCAGGCAACAGCAACGAAATCTTAGTTTTCTATATGTCAGGACTCACAATGAGTCTTTTCAGTTACAAAAGACACCACAAACATACTAAAATAACTGAGTGTTAAAATGGTTTCTAATGAATTACCAAGCTGTTTGGGTACCTAAATGGTTTTCTACACCTGCAGGAGGAAGGCTATGGCTAATAAGGCCAGTTTTTAAAGGCACAGTAGAAGTTTTCATCACAAGGTTAAGATATCAGTGCAGGAAACAGCTTCCTCAAGAATGGGCAGAACACTCAAGAGTAGATTCCCACAGGAATTAAGATTTGCCACAGTTCTCAACACTTGTATTTCCCAAAGTTATATTTGGCCTTGTTTTTGTTAATGCAAACACACAGCCCACAGTACATATATAGACAGTACACATCATTTTATTAAAATAACACAATAGCTTTGTGCCTGCAATTCTCCCATGAGGAGTGGACAAAAGAGAAAACACCGCACCCAACAAAGAAAATCAATCATATAACATGTGCAGGTGTCTAAAATGAAATTAAGATAATATTTGCTCATATAATTCTGTTGATTTTGACAGAACAGGAAAATTAATATGTAAAATTGTAATTTACATATTATGCAATAGTTTAGAAATGTAAGTTGATCCAGTCAGTCCGGTTGAATTAAAAGCTTTGTGAAAAATTCTCATCAATTCCATGAATTGGAAATTAAACTACATGGGGAAAGAATTCCAGTTGGCTCAGAGGGACTGTAGTGATGAGTAGTCCATGGTAATCACCATGTTTGAAAATATGCATATGTTGCAAAGATGAGGAAGGTTTGGTATACCTTGAGAAGATAATGCTGACTCTGTTTCTTTTAGTCTGAGTTGTTACCACATTCCTCTATTTTAGTTCCTTGCTCTCATGGTAATGAAAATATATGTAATATGAAGTGTTTTTTTTTTCTTAAGCTGTCTTTTCTGTCAGAGGTAAATAAATTACTAAGGCTCTGGTTAAAAGCAAAATACCAACATGTACAATATTCTGTAAGGTCATAGCTTTTTATTGCTTTCTAGTTTACTTTTTTGGGGTAGTATATGCATCTATCATTTTTTGTTGGCCTGGAGGCTCCTTTTGTTTTTCCTTTTCATTTTCTAATATGCAAGGAAAAAAACGTTCCAGCTCAGAATATGCTTTTTACATGTATTAAAGTTAAATGCAAAAAACCCTGGGCATTAAAAAAATACTATTTTTAGATTGCTAGGTAGACAATACACTCCATATGGAATAAAAATTCTACTGCATGGAAGATTCTTACATTAAAAAAGCAAATGGACATTTGCAGGGCCAGGAAAGGACTTTTTTCATGACGTGGTAGAATGTTTCTAACACATACTCAACTGGTAGCCTTAATGCATTCTTGCATCAGCTTGTGGCTCTGAAGTATTTTCCCAAGAAATGTTTAATGTTTCTGTAGCAGTTTTAAAGAATTGTATTCTAAAATGAAATGTAGTTTAGATGGGATACTTCTGTTTGTTATTGTTATCTTGAAAACTTGGCTCCTAAGCCGGTATATGGCACAAAGGGTAAAGTACATGTGTGCTGAGTTACGTACATGTATACTAACCAGGTGCTTAGAAAGCACACTGTCCTTAAAATTACCATCTGTTTTGAGAGTTGTTGTTGCATCTTATTTCTGCTTTTTTTCACATGGATATACTGTAACCAAAGGGGAACTTCAACCGTTCCTTTGACAGGAACACTATGCCTGGGAACTAAGAAGAACAAATTTTGTAGTGGATTTTCTGCTACTGCAACAATTAATTTCTCCCATGGAGAAAATGATTAACTGAAAGTTGCAGGCAGCTTTTAAACTTCTCTACTATAAGCAGTTCCATGGAGAAGTTATTTATAGTAAAGAGCTAAGCATGTGTGTAAATGTTTGCAAAAGATGAGCCTAAGGTCATTTGTCTCTGAATGTACTTGTTGCTTTCAAAATAATTTGTCTAGTGGAGACCCAAACTCTAATTTATGCATATATATTGTTTTGATGTTGTTTTGTTCTATCAGGTAGTATGAGTAACATTTTTTTTTTAGCATTCTTGTTTGAAACTAGTTTTCTTTTCTTGCTTATACTACAGGCACCAATTGAACATGAGGAAGTAAAAACTGAATCTTAAATCCTGCCAAGTTTTGACCAAGCAAGCCTGTTAACATTCTGCATTATCTAGGAATGTTAAAATATAATAAGTTAATAGTGCTTCTATTTGCTTGCAGAGTTGTTAAGATAGGTAGTTCATATTTTAAACTGATAAAACTGGGAAGGAAATGAAATAGCCCTTGAAAGCATTTTGGTACTTCATAAATCATAAGTATACCTTTATTTTTTTCTCTTTTGCTTTTGTGCCTCTTGCTCATTCCTTTTCTTATGGGATTTGATTCTCCAACTGCTAGATATAAAGAATTTTGCTTTTATTAAGTAGCGTGCCAATTAGGGCAATGGAATTGTAAGACATTCATCTATATTCATATATATTAGTGCCCAGCATTTTATGCCTTTCATTTAAATTTTAAAAACTTTTTTTAAAATTTAAATATTTAAACCTAGATATAATTGGGGCATTGCTTAATGCTCAGTGGCATTAATGACTTTTCTTTAAAGGATCATAGATCTCTTGTTATAAATTTCTGATGCATGTTTCTTCCTATAGTTTGCAATTTCTTCTTACAAGTGCAATTTGTAGGAGAATCTGACCATATCTTTGATAAGAAATCACTATAAATATTATGTGGTGTTGATCATTGTAGGTCTTTTGCCTATTACTATATTTATTTTTGGAAAACTAGTTAGCTGTTGAGGAAATATTTGGCTTAAGATAAAATTGATACAGTGTTCTAGGTGCTTCATAAAATTCACAGATGATGAAAGAAGAATTGCATATAATGAATGTAGTATTGATTTATTTATCTTTTTTTCCCTCAGAAGACACCAGTAGTTCAGAAAGCAGCAAAAAATGGATCTCGGCCTAAACATGAGCTGTTAACATATAATAAACAGGCGAAGCAGGTAAGCAGGTTTAGTACTATTGTGAGATAGTACAAGTTTTCCCACTCTTAAGGCTTTGATGCTTTAAAGCATCCAAGAGGTCTGCACTGCAAGCTGTGTCCTTACCACCTGCCCTTTAAAAGATTTTCTATAAAACAGGTCTTCATACTGGTCTTGCAGCTTAAGGTTAGAGGAAAAAACAAATTGAGGTTCATTCGGTCAGATGTTGGGTTAGGCTTTTCTTTACGAGATTGGAAAGAAGATTACAAATGAAACAATGTATAAATAGAATGCTAATCTACATTTAACAAGTGGATGCCTTCCTGGAAAATGGTATAGTGCTCAATATTCTTTTGGTTTTGCAATATTTCTCACATGACAAAATCTGTCATTAGGATATCAACTCTATAAAGCTTAGATTTTTAGTAGAGAACAAGTATCAAGTTTAAAGAGACAGTGCCACAGAGAAAAAAGTTGTTGCTAAGACCAAATAATGTGTTTTCCCACATGTCAGTTTCTAGTGTTCTAGTATTTCAAGGCTACAATCAGACACTAAAATGAAACACTAACCTGGTTCCTTCTGCGGCCTTGACTGTATGATTACTTTGTCTTAAATTATTATATATGTTTATTGTAAGAAGAGAATAACACTATTTATTTTGTTTAAAATGGTATTATGAGAAGGGCAACCAAGAATGGGGAGTGTTTCCACTAGGTGGTGTTATATGCAGATATACCAGATAGCCTTGTCCTAAACTTAAATAAATAGGATGAATTCAATATTGGATAGGAAGACAGTTATAGGGATTTAAAAGAAGGAGGTAAATGGACAAAAATGAAAAGAAAATGTGAAACGCACATGTGGGATGCTTGCTGATGGCCCAAAATTTGCAAGTGTGTTGCTTCAGGGTCATCATAAGGCAGAGGTCTAGTTCAAATGAGAAACCTTCTGAATGTCTAAGGGCCTTGCTTCAACTGCTTCTTCAGCTCCTCCCACTGACTATGGCTTGGCCCTGATTATGTCTTTTCAAGCTGCATGGAGTAAGGGATAGAGAGAGGCAGGTATGTGCCTAGAATTCCAGAGCATTAGCAATGAAATTTCGTGATCAATTTTAGGATAGCCAAGAAACAAAGATGCACACAAGAGTGAAGGGACAGGGGAGTTCTGGATGTGAGTCACAGGGAGATGAGAGAAACTCCCTGTCAGTCCGGGTGCAGTGGATGTGAACTAAAGCCCTGTGTGACCTGGTGATGCTGGCCTGAGCAGTTCTAGCCAGCAGGCATTCTTCAACTAAGGAGCCATATTTCCTAGCAACTTCTTGTGATAGCAAAATAATTTTGGTTCGATGGGTTGGAATTGTTCTGTTGAAGACGATGGCTGAAAATTAAATTAGATTACTTTTAATTATATATTACTATAAAAATAGTAAATGAAATTATAAAAATATATTTGTTTTAAAAGATTCTGCTAAATTGGAAAGAAATATTGTATTTTGAAATTTTCCTTACAGTGTTTGTCTGTCTGTAGATCAGATATATTTCTAATCCTTCAGTAACTGAAATCTCATGTGCTATCTATACTTGCCTATATTGTTTTATATAATTAATATTGATAATGATGTTTGGAGGTGTTTTTGAGAACACTGCAACATCAGTTGATCTGTTGTTTACTAAACTAAATATGCTGAGTGATGTGTAAACAAAACACAGTACAATGTATCAATGATGGTAATTTTAATAACATGCAAGAATACAATAAGATTATTTATTACTTCTAAATTATATACTGTTTCCCAACAGAATAGTTTCCTAGTAAACAGTACCAAGATACTGTGAAGAAGTTTTTTAGACAGCATTATTTTCGGCAGCATGCCACTTCTGTAATGCACCGGTGGTTGTGTTGCTGCAACACCCATCAGTGTGTGTTCAGTGATCTTACAACACAAAGTAGTTTGCGAGATTGGCACCTGAAAAGGTAACATGCACTTGGTTCTATTTAACACAGGTACTATGTAATTTGAATATATTATTTAACATGAAAGTGCATGCTTTCACCTTTACACACGGAGAAAATAATGGAGACAATATTTTAGAAAAAGGAAGAGAAATGTTTTTAACAACCCATATGTATTAGATAAATGTTCCATCGCATCCTTAGCAGAAGTATTTCTATAAAGAGTAACACTGATGTACTGTATATTAGTATTTCTATTGAACACTATTCATTGGCATGTTTTTGTGAAATCTTATTTTTGAAATTATTTTGCTTTGCTTTGTGGGTTGCAGAGCCCATGCAGTTCCAAGATAAATTGATTGATTGTGCAGATGAACTTGCAAATTTGGTTATACATAAAACAATCAAATGAAAAAACGCAGGTATTTTCTCTAGTTATTGTAATTTTATGTTACATCTGTAACTGAATTACGTAAAAGAAGTTCTTACCTGGTATTTCTACAAAGAAAATGAAATAAAATGTGAAATTATATACATTTAAAGTGTCCATTTAATAATAAGTGTGTTGGCTCATGTTCTCTGATTTTGGGCTTAAAGAAACTCCCACCTACTTAGTATAGTCTTCATAATTCATTAGCAAGAGTGCATTGAAGTTCTCCTTCATGATCTGTTTCACATAAAAGATGAGATCACTCAGCTTTGGCTTATGATTTTAAAATAAGAGCTGCTGTAATTTTAATTTTGGAGGTTTTCGTTAGCCATGCTGGTGTATAAGATATCGATAAGTATTGCTGAATATCTTCTGTTACTTTGGATATCACTTACATGACTCACGTGACTCTTT
>VXBJ01001149.1:157213-185809 GCA_013400055.1 Nycticryphes semicollaris | reverse complement strand
TTTTTTTTTTTTTCAAATTATTTGAATATCTTGACATTCCAAAAGCTGTTAATGGCAATGCATCCAATCAGGTAGCATTTTTTTTCTTTAAAGTGGACAAAAACATTTACCTGACATTCAGAAGCAGGAATTATATTGTTAATCTTATATTAGGCTCAATTTAATGATAAATTTTCAGGTAGACCTACTGCTTTCAAACCTTTCTGTATTTCTTATTTTTGTTAGCCTATTTTCTCTATGTAAAATTTTGGTTGACTTCCAGTTTCTCTAGTAAATTTCAAATATTCAGCTGGGTCCTTCGTAGTTTTTCGTGTACGTGCTGATATAAACAGTGATATTGGTTGTCAATATGAAACTATTTTATTTCAAATAAGCCTTTTCAGAAGGCACTGACTCTTCTAAGTACATTATATTACTATCAGTGTCTTTTACTTGATCATTAATGTACTTGTTTCTGAACTATAAACTTCTATAATTTTTCCACGCAGTGTGAAAAACAAATTTTGGCACAACGATAGAACGTGGTGCTTTAATTAACAGGAATGAGCAACTGTGGGTGGAAACAGTAGGAATTCTTTATGTCTGTGTTCCTGCTGAAGTTTCTGTATTTAACAAAAATAACCTTGAAGAAGGGTTTCTAAAAACATCATCCTTTAAACTATGTGTACCTGCTTGAATTTGCTTAAAAATGTAATACGAATTTTAGATGTGTTTTCATGCTCTTCTAAGTTTAATGGTTCTGAATAGTAGTAGTATGATTTTGAAGGTCTTTTGATTATTCTCTCTGTAATATATTGAAATATAGTCCTCTTATACACTGTTCAGAAATGTAATTTAGGTTGAGTCCATTGGAAATTTCGATTTATCACACTTTTCTGCTTCTTCCATCTCCTGAATAGCTGTGGGCACAGCTGTAATCTGAGTAGTGACAGCAGTTCTAAACTACTGTGTCATTGCTTCTTGTTGTATGCCAGAGTGGCTGTGAAAATCTCCAAGTAACCTATCAGTTTGTAACACTGTGTTTATCTTCTGTTCATGAACGTTTTAGGCTCCATCCTTGGATGTGCTACAGGTGAATGGAAAAGCAATATTAAAAATGAACCCAGATGAAGTTCAGAAACAGCAGCAAGAGGAACACAATTTGCAACAATCTTTGCCTTATTATACTTCAAATGTCAAGTAATTCTTTAATCATATTGCATTATTATAATAAAAATACTGAAAGTATATTGAGTTATTAGTGTATAGCATGATAGGTAAATTTGAGAAGAAATAATCCCACCCCCCCTGATTTGGGTCTGAACACTTGCAGTTCCTGATCTAAATTATCAAGTGTAGTTTGCTATCTCTAGTTCTAATTTGTTATTTATCTCCTTGAAATAGTTCCGAATTATGGTTTTTAAAATCCAGACGGCCTATTTAGTCTTGCTTTATGCAGATGGAACTTCTCTTGACTGCAGCAGACACTGGAGTTGCTTATGTGGGGGTTGAATTTGCCCATACAATTCCAAGCATAATCTAATCAAAATAATTAAAAACAAACAATGGAAAATACCACAAATTTAATATAAGCAATGCCAGCTGTAAGTCATCATCTTTAAATAGAGAAGATGTATTAAAAATTCATTAACTTGAATTTGTATTACAGTCAGTGCTTGTCTGAAATTCAGGAGGCTTTACATGGAGAGCTGTTATTTAAGGACAACTGCTTATTACCTTGCTCCTGTCATAGGTTGGATCTGTCATTCTGTGGTAGGAGTGCAGATTACAAAAGTAGTACAGACTGAGTCCTAATTTAACTGATCCCGTCCATCCCATGTCAAATGAGACTCTTCAGTTTTATGGTCTTCACTGCTAATAAGGTCTTTATAGATAGCTTTGATTAGGTGTACCATAGGTTGTTTCTTCAATTCTCTATAGAGAAAAGCAGGGGAAATAAAGAAGGACCTTTAATTATTACCTTTTGTAGTTCTTAGGGTCCTGAAAGGTCTATTGGATACAGAAGAGAGCCTTTTTATGGCAGGCCTAAAGTTTGTAAATGGATAATACTTTCAATTAAGTAGCTGAGAATAGTCATGGGAAAAGAATGCTTAAGTTTATGAAACAGTCAAATTGGCATTTAAGTGACCCTTTGCATGCCATTGCTTATCTGCATTGCTTAAAGATCATTTGGTTAGCAAGATTATATATTAAAACAAATAGTGTCAACAGACAATGAGTGTTTTACCTTCAATAAATACTTACTGTCAGATTATCAATGGTGCAGAAACTGCACAATTTTCTGAAAAACCCTTATTTAGTGCTTTAACTGAAGGTAATGTAGGCCACACACATAGTATTGTTTTTTCATGTCCCCTTTTTTCAAAGAATGATAAATAGGCTGTTTTAGGAGAGTGTGTGCTGTAAAAACATTCACCTTTACCTGCAGCATGCCCCAAATATTTCAGTTTACATTGATAAAGCATTCAGTTAGTTCATTCAATGAAATGCTAAACTTCTGTATAAAAGCTGTAATGATAATACAGTTAAATAACATTCAAATTGTTATCTATTTAAATGACAAATGTTAGAGAAAAATTTCCTGAAGAAATTAAAAAATATTTTGCTTGCCATCATTTACAGAAATCACTCCAAGTTCAAAGTTAAACTGTTTGCCATCTACTTTTATTTTTATTTTCTTATTGTGTGGCAATTGCATTGCAGAGAAAGTGAACTGTGTTAAAGCAACCCAAGGTGAAATACTGTAAACATTTATGAATATTATCTGTAGAGTTAAAAATGTAGTGTGAAATAATTCTTTTTAATTTTAAATTAATGTGATCTTATTAAAGCACTGTTCTCTGATTTCACACTCAAATAGTTACTTATTTCCATTTATGTTTTAAAAGTACTCAATTCTTTAAAAAAAAAAAATCCTCTGCTTTAAATGGGGTTGCTGTAAGCGGCCTTAAATCCCAATCTCATGCATTGTGTGACTGAGTTGCTTTTCAAACTGGATATTTCATTTTTGTGTTTAACTTTCACATTTTATTTCATAGACTTGACCCTGCCATTCAGGCAAAAATGTAACTAATTTCAGTAGGGACTTTGGGATGTAAGATCTGGTGAATCTGTCTTGTAACTAGACACTTTCCTACATGTTAAAGTTGCATGGCTTGAAAATGAACTATTTTGAGCAGTTTTAATAAAAAGAAAAAGACTTATTGACAGTCTTTCCTTTGGGTTGTCATGTGCCTATAAACTTAGGGACTCAGACTATATAAATGTAATGGACATGTATCTGTAGGCTCCTGCAGGCGACATATCTGGTATATACTTGATGTGATATTTTCATGATTGTGAGTCAAGTTGCCGCTATATTACACTGATTTTTATATTTTTTTTTCTTTATGTGTGTGATTTTTATCTTTTCCTTACTGTCGTTATTTTTCAGGAAACATAAGAAAATATGGAATACTGTTAAATACATTAAATATATATTTAAATATATATATATATTGCTTAAATATATATTGCATGATAAATCAATCTTGTGTTTTTTCCTTACTTCATTTCCTTACTTCATTGTTTTTTACTTACTTTATACTATCTGTTTATAACATAAGACATAATTCTCAGTAAAACAAAAAACCAAGTTTTTGAAACTGTCATCATCTCAGGAGAAGCTCAGCAAAATAGTTAAAACTGAAATCTATTCAGTATAATTTCAAAGTGGAATTTTAACCATTTTCATTTGGGATTTTCTCTTTAAATTATGAAGGCACTTATGAAATATAATTCAAAGTAGCATGTGTTTAGGGAGCCATTTCTGAGGTTTTGACTTCTCAGTCATTTTCCATATACTGTTCTTCACATTGTAACTGTCTGCATGTTAGACATTTATTAACTTTGTAGTGTTCATACAGTAGCCGGAGACTGCTTTTAGAATTTGATCCATGGCCTGTGGAAGTCAAGAGTCTTTCATCACCTTCAGTACAACTTAAATTGGAGAGTTAAATGGTAGAATTTTTTAGTTATTAACTTTTCAAAGGTAGTAAAAAACCCAGCGTTTCCTCTAAAATCAACAGCTGAATTGAAAATCTCAGAAGTTCAAGTAATATCATATCTAAAAAAAGTTTTAAGGGTATTTAAATGGTACTCTGATGGGAGAGAATTTATGCATATGTAACACTTTCAACATAACTTGTATTCACATACCCTATTTAAGCTGTAAATATGCATTACTTGGTTCAATTTTTCAGTGCAGCAAGTGAGAGCTCTACGCAAGTTGAGGAAAGTCAAATTGTGATTATTGCACTTATTTTTTACTTTAAAATAATTACCAGCATTTTACCTTTACCTGTTTCTCCTTTCTAAGTAATACCTTCTCTGCTTTTAGTACAAATTACTAGGCACATTATACAACATACTTACCAATTTCTATCCTATGGTCTGATGTAAGTAAACATGTAGTATTTGATAAGCTATGTACTTCAGAATACAGAGAATGGATATTAAGATTTTTGATTTCTTTGTTTTCAGAGGTCGATATCATCCAGACATTCATCGTCTACATACTGCTTTTCCTAGTTTTATACTGCCTCCTTATTTACAACTGGCTTCTACAGTTTATCATGCTTTAGACATAAGAGGTCACAATATCTTATTTACAGCAGAGGACACCAACAACAAGAAGGAAGAACCAATGAGTTCCAAACATATTTATTTGGGAGAGGAAGCTAAAAAGAAAAGGTATGAACTTACTTATTTTCAGACTTACTATGGTTTAATGAATACGTTGAGAAATAACTTTCATGGTGCTTCAGTATTTAGTAGTTTCAAAGAAGCAGCAAATTAAAACATTTGGAAAAAATGTGCCTTATTGTGTAGATGTGTTTGCAAATAATTAGAACAAAGGTACTAAAAGACTTATATCTTTCTTAGAACATAATTTTTTTGGTGTTTTTTTAATAAGTTTCATTTTGTTGACATATTTTAGGTTATATGTCACAATTTCCGTTATAAATATGTAAATTTTTATACTTCATTCTACTTAAATGAGAAGCCCTATTGAAATAACAAGAAATACTGCGCAAATAGAGTAGGCTTTGTGTGAGTGTAAAATTCTGCAGTATTAGAGGTTTAAAGCGTACACCCACTAGCCCTTTATCACAGAGACAATCTTACCTCAGTCCTGATTCTACCACTACTTAGGTGCAAGCGTAACGTTTAAGTATTTGAGTGTAGTTCCGTTGAACTCAACACATGCACAAAGCACAGCACATACAGAACTAGGATCTAGATAAACTTGTAGTCAAAAGCATTCATTGCATATGTAAAAGAGTCATGTGATAACTGCAGGATCCTCATCTTTAATGAATGAGGAGCTGAATTAGAACAAAATGCGTAATAATTAATTTTTCTGGGGTTGATTCAACATGTAAAAAGAGATCTGTCAAAAAAATTGTTCTCTAAGAAGTACTGAGGAAATGTAAATGGATTTTGGAATAAGCCTACTCAGTTTTATCATTTTATTACTAATTTTTATATTTGATGGTAACAAATTCCTCAATATTTGTTTTTTCATTTGCTATTTGTGGACATTTTTTGCACAAAAATAATGTGCATATGAATGAATATGAAGCATATTCTTTTTTCATTGCTTATTATTTTGGTTGCATTTTTGCTTTTTGTGTGCCTTTCTAGTTTATATAGTAATGTCAAAAAATTCAGAACTGGGGCTTTAATACTCCCAAATTTTTCCAGATGGTGTTTCAGACTGGCAGTTTGCTACTTATGGTTTCTGTTATCACAAGCTCCAGAAATATAAAATTATTGATCGTAAAGGCAGTAGTGATCTTAAGAATGGTAGAGTGGTAAATAAGGATAAGGCTGGGTCAGTTTTACAGGGCAATTTGTGTAGCTTGTTAACTTGGGCTCATTTGAAAAACATGCATTTTAGTGCAGCCAAATGCAAGGTCATAAGGATAAGAATGGAGAATTAGGGTCATCCTCTGTAGGAGGGGAGATTGTATCCTAAAAAACAGTAACTCTGAAAGGAGCTTTACAGTCTTGAAAGATAAGCAACAGAAGATGGCTGTGTAATACTCTCTGAACTTTAAATTAAACTTGTTTACCTTAAAATAAGGGAGGTGAGACATTAGCAATAATATTGAAAAGAAGTTTTGGGATTAGAAATATTATACAGAGCTTTTCTGTTCCATATAAGTGCTCTAACAACTAAGACCGTCATGTCACCACTTGTTCTCTCTCTTGGCTGCATGACTTTTGCATTCTTTTCTGCTCAACAGCACAACTTCCTGTACCCACATTGGTCAAATAATGTAATGGTGAGTGAGGTTTGAATCCTCAGATAAGCAATGAATTCTCATTTCCTGGCTCTGTGCTTCAATAATGAATTATCATAAAGAGGTGGAAATCACCACTCTGCTTTTTTTCCTGTCTTATAAAAGAATAAAAAAAACACCTTGCCCTTCCCTGAAAGAATAGATGCATCCACCCTTAGAAGAGGGCTTCCTGTTCTGGATTTGAAATGAAGGGAAATTTTTGCCTGCAATCCCTGAAAAATCTAAGTGCCAGAGAGGGGCAGCAGATTTCCTATTGGCTAAATCTGTGATTATACTTCTGTATACAGGTTTGTAGAATGTTGTGCATTAATGCACTTAACAGAGTGTTCCAAATACCATTCTAGAGGAGCAAACAGAAGTGTCAATTCCTGTCTTTTTCTTGAATACCATTTCTGTATTAAGGCATTTAAAAGCAGTATTATGTTGGTTTTACACAAGAGATACAGGGGTGATTTGAATGTTTCTTCCATGGTATAGTTTCTGATGCAAGAGCATTTGCTAAATGAAAACATAACAGACCCAGTAGTTGAGGTTTCAGTCTAGACAAATTGAGAGAAGCTGTAAGATTTCAATGTATAGCAATAAAAGCAGCAGCTTCTGGAATTATCCATTACTTACAGCCTTTAAATCAAAACTAGATTTCTTTCTCAGATATATCCTTAGTTTCACCCAGCAAATTGTGAGCTTGATGCAGGAATACTGATGAAATGTTACTATCTGTATTATTTAGAAGGTTAGGTTGGGTATTCATGATGCTTCTCTCTGACCATAAAACAGGAATCCATAAATTGCTTTATGAAAATTTTTAGTCATTGAATTCTTTTGATGTAGTCAAGATTACCCTAACATCAAGGATGACATTATTTCAGGGTACAGGACTGGGCCCTGATGTTTCCCTTAGGTTTTTGTGAGCTTCTGTTTCTGTCAGGAATTTGGGTAGCATATGGATATCATTCATGGCCATAAGTGGAGTGTTTGCTTTTGATTCAGCAGCATTTTTTGTGTGTTGGATACATACAGCCAGAGACTATAAGGACTCAGTAAAAATAAAGACACTGATTATCATTCTAAGCAGGGATTTCAGTGTACCGGTAGCCTCAGCAATGTACTATTTTGCAGGTCATGGTGGAAGAGGATTTAAGGAAATTCTGAGAGAATAAATTGATAGCTGTTGTGAACTTTTCTCAGATGTGAGAGGCAGTGTGAGGGTAGGCAAAAAGATGTTCAATGAGGGGAAAAAATAGAACCTTAGGAAGTCAGTGATGGAGACAGGAGTCAGAAAAATGGAAGTTGTTATCATTTTGTTGATCTACAGATGACAAAAAAGCTTTGAAAGCAGAGGACCATCTTATATCTGAACAAACTTCTCTTTTTCTGTTACTTCAAAGAATGGGATAATGTTCAAAACAAGCAACTGTGATCTTTGCAGTAGCACTTTGAATGAATGTGAACAAAACAAGGTGATGCTTGTCTAGGCTAAAGAAACATATGTTGCAACAAGTAACATAAGAAATTAGATACAGGACTTTAGCTTTGTAGAGAGATTAGAAAAAGACTTTGATTTTAGAATGATACCTATGTTCTGAGTTTGTGAATGATGGGATGCTAGCCATAGTGATGAAGACGGAAAGTAGTGAGGAGGACGTGAAGGCTGAAATGGGAAAGGTTCATAAGATCCTGATCTTTCAGCCTTGTTGAGCTAGCACTGACAGCTTGACATCCCTAAAAAGAAGATTATCTGATATTTTTGTTGGTGCATAACAAAGTGATGAATCACGCTCTGGTTCATTACCATAGAGAAGGAACCTGTACATTTGGCTAGATGTCTAGTCTTTGAGTAGAATATTACTAGAGTAGAAGAGGAGAAAAGAGGAAAGAACCCCTGGAAGTACCCAGAAGCTGAAGGAGTTAGTTGGAATTAGGAGAGATTAATTGTAGAAGCTGTGGGGAAGCATGATTTAAAGAAGAGAATTGTTTGGTTATCACAAAGTAGCCAACAGGTTGAGGAAATTGGGGGTGAGTCCGAGCTTTATGAATCAGTAGAATTTTTTGGGAAGATATTTTTACATGTAAAGATACATTCCCCTGAGATGAAGAGAAATAAAGTTTTAAAAGAAGCCCATACCGAAATTCCTTGCTGAATTCATTTAATCCTCGAAATCTAGAAAAGCAAATTCTTTGGAGCACTGCCATCTAGTGGCACACCATCATCTTCTGTTTTTAATTTTTAAAACTGGTTGCCTTATCTGTCTTGAAGGTCAAAGGTGTGATTTACCTGACAGTAATTTAGGTCCATTTAAACTGTTCACACTTCATTACTGACCAATTCCCTGCATTTAGCTAATTTCACAAATACAAATGATTATATAGGAGTAAGCACTATTTCCGTGTGGTGGATAGTAAAATTCAAATGACTTTGCCAGCTGTTTAAATAGTAATAGGTCTATAGTTCTGAATTCTTCCACAAAAAAGATCTTCTTTGACTGTAACAAATCTGAAGAAGCCTATACTGGTAGGATTTTATGTTTATGGTAGATCAGATCAAGAAAGCAATAATTTCTTGCTTTAAAGTCTTGTCTTCTCTATGAAGTATATCTGCAGGCCTAAAAATATATGTAACTTTTCATTCATGTCTGCAAGAAACATCTTGCAATTTATCAAGATGTAAACTTGATAAGGTCAGCTACAACTCTCTCCTGGGACTGACTGTATTAAGTTTATTTAATCAGATAGCAAAGGTGCCTTGCTTTTGCTCTCCTGTTTAATCTTGGCATACTTTGCAGGCATCAGTTATCTGGGAGTTAAAAAAACTACTTTTTTAGACAAAACCACAAATATTAAGCTAAATATATTTTTATGAAGATTGTATATGGATAGTAAAACCCGTTTGTGGCAGATGCCCTACAAAAAAATTTAGAGGGATTTGTAGCTTCATGTTTGTTAAGATTCCTTAATGCAGGAATGCCTACCTCTCCCTGAGACATTCTGATTTTACATTTTTTTACCAGCAAATGGAGAAAGAATATTATTAGATCAGTATTATTATTACTTGGAGATTCCCTCCATGTTGCTTCTCTCTTCCAGAAGTGGAAAGTCTGAATGTTTTGCATTAATTCTCAGTTGATTACTTAGTATAAACTCATTTACTTAAAAACTATTTATGACAAAATGTCCCTAAAAGCGAGACAACTTTTTTTTACATTTTTCACTTAAAACACTTTTAAACACCAAATACTAAGGGATATTTTGATTGTTTTATGCCTTTTTGTACCTTGTATAACTTCACATTCTCTTTATGCAGACACCTACCTTGAAGAGTCAGAACCGCTAAATTCTTAGATGTAAAGAAAAACTAGTAAGGCCAAACACTTTTCAAAAATGAGGTTTTCAGTTCTTGTTTTTCTTCTCTTTAAGAAACAGGTCTTTTGTCAAAACTTCCACTTGAAGAAAGGAACATTCCACAGAGTTCAAGAACAGTAATCTTTCTCTCTAAGAACTACAACTTCTGGGCTAGTGCTACATTTTAAGAATTCTTTTTTAACGTCCAGTTGTACTTCAGAAGTCATTTTGTTTGCTAAAACTAATGGCTAGTTCTCAGTTGCATTGAGACTCCCCCAGTTTACACAGTATTCTGATAATTTAACTAGGTCTTAAAATGGAACTACGTTACAAATAGCCTAAATGAAAATAAAGTCCACTGTAGCAGATACACATCTGACGGTGAAACTCCAAGTAATAGAAGTTACACACTTTAGTTCTATGAAAGCATAAAGATACTTCATTGTTAATTTAGTGTTTGCAGATAATCTACCCCAAACCTGACTAACACCAGTAGATGTCAGTGTTGGCATATGCCAATGTTTTGAGAAAAGGAAAGTGTTTCATGTAGTGTGCTTTTTAATTTAGATACATGTATGGATACCTGAACATATGAAATTGAGTGTT
The DNA here is from genome assembly GCA_013400055.1 of Nycticryphes semicollaris. Lineage (NCBI taxonomy): Eukaryota > Metazoa > Chordata > Aves > Charadriiformes > Rostratulidae > Nycticryphes > Nycticryphes semicollaris. The sequence continues at coordinate 175,517 of VXBJ01001149.1, read as the reverse complement.
TTTTCTTGTGCTTTTGTGCATATATTGTATATTACACCATTTCTTGCATTCTGTGCTTGTCATTGCTAGTACAGTAAGAAGTATATGTGATAACTTAAGTAATAAATTCCTATAAAACAAACTACAAGAAGAATAGCAAAAAATATAGATGTAACTTCTACTCTCTATTCTTTATAAGTGACAAATTTAATAGTCGTTGCTACTGACCTCTAAAATAATTTTACTAGCTTGGTAGTGGTAATAGATCCTTCAAGTCTNATTGAAACTGTAATTAAATAGGAAATTGGGATGTATAATTACTTCAAACTACAACTTTCTAAGGTGACAAATTCCTTTTGTGAGTTGTTTTCCATCGGAGGTTTATTTTAAAAAAGGGCAGGCAACAAATAAATAATCAGAATCCAGTTCACAAATAATCACATAACATGCTGTTCAAAATCAGCCAGACATTCGTGCTGAAATCAGTTCTCTTTGTCATTTAAGTATATCTTGCTCTAAATGCAGCACTGGAAAGGTGTGTTTGCCACGCATGAAGTTATGCATATAATGCATTTCATACAAATTTAGAGCTTATTGTTATGTTTTTCATGTGACTTCTATAATAAACACCATGGACCTGATCATTAAAATCTTCTTGAAATTATTTAGTGTGTAACTACAAAAAATGCAAGTTTAGCACCAGGTTTCCATTGTATATTAATTAATTTCAATTTTTAGTTTAGAAAAAAGAAATTTTATTCATCATTTTATTTAAAAAGTATGTAATTTTCTTTGTCTCTAATAACCAAGCTATTTATGTGGTGCTAATATATGACATAGAGTAATTTATTAATTTCTTATGTTAATGCAGAACTTGTTATGAAGGAGTTCCTATTTCAGAGCAATTTCAGAATAATCGGAGAGATGGGATTTACTTTCTTCCCCCTCATGCATCAGAAACTCTAACTGAACACCAAAAAGTAGCTGGATATTGTCTTAAAAAGCCACAACTGCAACTCTTAGGAGAGAAAGTAAGAAATAATTTAATAAATATGTGCTGTACATGAACAATCCTACAAATGATGACACAAAATCCATGGGGGAAAAAAAAGTGGGTTTTTTGATTTTTATTGTGTCATGCAACAAAAGAACAGAACACCTTGGAAAAAAAAAGTTCTGCTGCTTTTTCAACATTTGACAATATGCAATACAAAAATACATATTGACTGTTTTGTAAATGGGGAGAGTTGTTCTGAAACCTCTTGTCTGTTCTTAATTCCTTCTCTGGAGTAACGATATAGGCTAATGTGCTAATTAATAACAAACAACACTAAAAGAACAAAACAGATAATTCATTCAGGCTGTGGAACCCTGTAACTGTCAGAATTTCATTGTATTTAGTTGGGGTTGTTTTTGACAAAATCATGTTTAAGAGAAAGCACTGTTTTATTACCTAATAGTTCAGATTCAGTACAGACATAAACTGGGATTATGTTAGTTGATAACCAAATTGTATTTGTTTTGAAGGTTCCCATTTATCCAGAAGCTTTACAAATGTTTTGTGCTCCAGCTCCACCAAAATTCTCTGCTCCAATTTCATTAAAGGAAATTTTATTTCCTACATTTGAGGTAAATATTTTAAATTTATTTTTGATGTTTTAATCTTTTGCAGAAATATACATCTTTTTCTGACATTATATTTGTTAATTGTAATAGTTGTATTTTATGCTGTTGTCTTATTAACACTACTTTATATTCTAAGTGTGGTATATAAGTCATTGTACAAATTTTTAATAGTATGTATTGAATATTATTGTATAATTTAATTTTCTACAATAATGTAGTTTCTGGTAGTAATTGTTCTTAATTACCACTTGGTATTATATTGTCTTGCTTAATGTCTCTACATTTATGTTGAAAGCTACTTTTGTATAGTGTTTCTTCTTCTATGCTATGCTGGCAGTGATTTCTATTAAAACATAGTAATTTTTTTAAATATGTAATAGTCCATTTTAAAAAATGCCAATGTTTCTTAATTTTTAAATGTTTTGAATGTGTAATTTCCACTGCAATTACATTGTTGCAAGAGATGAGCTGTTCATGTAAAGGGCATGCCTGTTGTGTGCCCATATCTGTAGCACTCTGCACCGTCACATGGCAGAGGTTACAGAGAAACTAGCATTTCATGAGCAGTTCACACTCCTGTACCAGAGATAAAGCATGCTTATGTTTGGATTAATTAACAGCAGGAATAAACCAGACATAGGTCCCCATCTCCTGGCCATACTATGATCAAATTGAGAACTGTTCTTGCTAAAATATGGACTACTGTTACTTGACATAAATTACCAAAGCTAAAGATAAAAACTTCAGGCAATCAGGTAGCATTAATCAGTTTCCTCATGTCTCTGTTCCTTTTGTACCATGAAATTCTTGATTGCACTAAAGAGCATGTTCCATCAGAAGCCTAGGATAAATGACTCCTGTGATATTGGTCTTGATCATCATAGAGCTTTAGCTCAGATATGTTATAGGCACTATTTATTTATCTGTTACTTTATTTCCTATAGCTGACTAAAATAATAATATTGCATATATTCAAATATGCAAATATATTAATATTTCAGAGCAATGTTATTGAGGATGGTGTATTTGAAGACCTTTTCAGTGATCATGAAGAAGAGTTAGAAGCTGAGCAAGATGACCGTGGTTTCTATGATTATGGATTGGTGTGTATTACAGTTCAATTTTTTAAATTGTAACACTAAGATTAGCAAAACAATTCATTTTTTTTGAAGATCTAGTCATAAGACAAAAGGTTTCTCTATAGCTGACTTCTAGAAGCAAATGCATGTTAGATATTTCATTATTTTTTAATTAGTAGAAAATGCTAAATCTCACTTTTTGAAACTTGAGACTGTGCTTGGAAAGTGTCATTGCATATTTTAAAGGTGCTTCTTATTTTGTATTATTATAGCAGCAGGTGATGATTTAGGGGAGGGCCTGTGATATAAATAACAGGTTTTGAGTAATATGTCATATCTCAATGGAGCAGCTTACTGGATGTTCCACTGTGCCCAGACATCTAAAAAGATGACAGAGTCAAGAAGCAGAACAGGGGAAAAGAGATGTTTCCAAGTGTGTGATCATTTTTTTTATCTAGGATTTATCTGAATGTAATGTTAGAGGTAGGCAATTCTACACAGGTGGTTTGCAAGTGAGAGATTGAAGTGTGGTTCTAAGCTGCAGTAGGAGTCTTTCCAGTTACAGAAGCCTGACTCAAACACCATTGATCTGTTTTGTGGGGGCAATGCAGGACATGAGAGCTGTAGGCTCCACAGAGAACCCAAAGGACCTAATGATAGTGTTCAGTTATGTGTTCACATAAGGTTAACTATTTTAAGTTAATAGATCCAAAGAGGCAGAAGTGGGTAAAAGCTTACCAAAATGCCATGGGAAGTTAGTTGAAAATATTTCTTTATTAGAGAATTTGAGATAGAAGTGAGTGTTCTGGTAGCTAAAATTGGTAGCTGAATGATTGGAACTGGCTGTCAATGTTGCTGAGACCTCAGCTGGAAGTGAGGGAAAACTAATGTATGTGTGGATGTATTTGCAGCCAGAAATGGGCAAACTGAGGCTAGCATATAATTACTGCAGATGAACTTCCAGGTATAATTTAGTGTTTGGAAGCACTGTTTGACATTAAAATTTAGAGCTTCGCTTGCGATTTCTGACTATTAGGAAAGTTAAGATCCGTGTGATAATGTTTTTCCTATTTGAAAGTGAAACAAAGGGCAAAAGATGCTTGTTTTTGTCCTTAAATGAAGCTTTTTCAATAGTGACTATGGCTATCTGAGAAGGTGTCATTCAAGAGTAAGTGACTTGTAGATAACATGGAAGTGGAATAAAAAAGTAAATTTGATGATTCTAAAGGAACACTTGCTGGTTTGAACATTTCTTGCTCAAACTATCTAGAAATAATGAGAATCTTATTTAGTATGTCAAAAGGGAAGAGTTTTGCCATCAACCTTGCATATATCTCCATCCTCTGGCAAAAGCAACTTAAGATAGTTATTTTGTGTTTGGCTAAAAACTATTCAGAATACTGTCGCATCTTTGACTTCAGGCACAAAGAGGTTATGGCTGTATATGTAACTGTAAGCTGATTTGGACTTGCCCTGCATAGATGAAAAGTTCTGGCAGTCCTTTGCCTACAGGTTGACTGGGCCATTAGATATAATAACTGCAAGCAATAAAGTCTGCGGTTACTAAAATATTGTACTTTTCCATGTTTACATGTGAACCTTTTGGGAACATTTCTTTTACTGAAAAAGAAAACTGTTGCTATCATACAAGTAGGTCTGTTAACAACAACAATTAAAACCAGACAAAGCACATATATCATTTCAGGAAGAAGTGGTTCTCATTGGAAATTATGGCTGTGGTGAACTTTTTTTTGGTCTGGGATTCTCAAGATAGGAATGTGTGTGTGACTAATGTCACATATGACACTTTTTAGAAGTGTCCAGCTTAAAATATGTTCCTTGGAAATACATTTCCATACACTCAATAAATTCACTATCAACAGTATGGTGTATTCATACTATGTTCAGATATTGGAGCACCTACAGTACATATATAGAGTATTTTCACTGACTGTATGTGCTCTTTAGCATTAATCTATATGACTACAATGAAAGTGGCTTGGATTTTTGGATAAGTGACAGTGCAATGGGTTTAAGACATCTAGAAATTTAGACAAATACAGTCTTTCATTGGCAAAGGTAGGTTGGTTGCTGTTTATTTTTCTTGGTAAAATTACATATTTATTTGGACATTAGCTCTATTTTTGTCAGTCTCTGCTTTTAAAAGCAGAATGTATCAGCAAGCTCTATTTATATTAGTCTCTGACTAATTCAATTATTCTGCTTTTTGTTTTATCTATAGACAAAAAGTTTACCAAGAAGATGCCAATCCTTGCCTAATTTTTCTGACAGTGAGAGCTCAGAGGTATTATTTTATATTTACTTGTATTTGTTCCTGAATTGTGATTTTGTAGAAGAAATTCTTCCACTGAGCTGAATTGTGCTTAATATTTTTCTATTAGATGTAAAAGTGAGAGTCTCAAAGGTCTTTTTCCTGTGGATTGGTTACATTAAATAGGAGAACATAGCTCTGCAATGAGAAGTCCTGGTAACTTCACAGGACTTTGGATAGAGATAAGCGTGAGTAGTCTGTACTCCAGCTAACCTGAAATGAGTGGAACAACATACCTGAGTAAAGATTTGTGGTATCAGGCCCTTGGATTTCAGACATATCAGGGCATCAGTGTTGTCAAGTTTCCAATTTGTAAAGTACCACATACTTTTATGGGTATTGAAGTTATGTTAGCTGTTTCACAAAAATACATAAAACAGCAATAAACTCTGCATATTTTACACTTGTGCAAAGATGACATCTGTAGCTTTCACAAGTAGTATTTTATTAACAAATTTGATTTTGAATAAGAATTTGGGCAGTATGTATTTATTTAAAACTTCTCCATAGTCCATAATGACTTGCTTAAAATGTGACTGTTATTTTAAGGACAGACATGAAGCAATGCAGCAGTTCTTATTCAATGGTAAATAAAGTAATTTCAACACCCAGTTTGCAATCTGAACTGACTATTGATGCTTGATTTTTAAAATACTAGTTTCATGTTCAAAGAGAAGTAGTCTTGTTGAATTCAGCTAGCAATTCTTTAACAAAACTATGCATAGTTCATTAAAAGAATTTAGTAAGCATCATTTTAGTATTTATGCAATTTGCAGTAAAGCTATTTGATTGTTGATAAATGACAACCACTGACAGATAAATGTAGTGATAAACGATAGCTTTACATTGAGCTTCAGCTTTTTAATAAATGAGGATGCAGCTTAGATTTTTTGTTTTACAAAAACAATTTTCCTAAAGGAAAGGGGCACACTTGTGACATTGAGATTTTTTTTTTTTCTTTATTATCTATTCAAAACTTCACAGGGTGTAATGCACTACCACAAATAAAGAATGAAAGCTATTTAGTTACTTACATGGAGTGCTTCAATTATTATTAAAATAAACTGAAGGCTGATGAAGTCTTTCTAACAAATATATAAACTAAATATTACTTAGAAGATGTCTACAGCCAAGCATTGAGAAAGTGCTGCTTTGAGTCTAATTAAAAATTATTCAATTCTTCATTTATTTTTTTTCATTTATTTTATTTATTACTATCAAGCGTTTGCCTTTGTAAATTTCAGGCAGTGGATATGAAATTGCATTTTAATTTCTTTGGGAAAGTTATGTTATGCCTAGTATTACAGCACAAGATAGTAAACTGGAATTAACAAAAAGACTGGAAAGCAATACATTTGTTATTGCAAATAGTACTTAATAATTAATAACAATTACACACCAGAGGATAACAGTTACTCATTTAGTTTTGATTTTATCAGGAGGTTCAGAATGGGGGCACAAAGTACGAGTGCATAATTCCATTCAGATATTAACTGCGTTTCCGTATAATACAATTGTACTTCTAAACGTTATACAGAGTTCCTCTGTCTTTTCGTCTAAGTCTATGAATATATCTCATTTCATCTTTTTGTGGATGTCAACACCAGTGGCATACATTTTTGATTTTAAATTTTAAACTTCCCTACAAGGACTGGGGTGTATTTAATTCAAATTTCTTGTGATACTTTTTAGAGAAGATTGATTTTAGCCACTTATGAGCTTCAGATAACTCTGAATCAATATTTCAGATCTCTTTGCTTTGACACATAACCTGAGGTATGCAGATTTTTTTCCCATTAAATACTATAATTTTTTCCAACAGTGTAGTTCCCATGACACTCTTTTTTTTTTTCCTTTACAATTTTATATCAAATAAAATCGAGTCCATTAAAACTAAGGAAATATATAAATCTTATTTCAAATGAACAGCTAAATAAATTAAGTTTCCTTTTATTAACAGACAAGTTTGATTAAAAGATCAGTCTCAGCTCTGGAGATGACTGCCTTCGAAGATGAAACTACATTAAAAATGTCAGCTAATTTCAAAATCAGCATGAAAGAGTTGAAGGTTATGAAGCAGCGGATAGCTGAGCCACAGGTTGAGACAGAGATCATGAAAAGTTCCCCTGCCAAGCATCTATTGAATCAAACCTGTGGTGATCCTCAGTCAATGCAGACAGACAGACCAGTAGAAAAAACACCTACTTTGACTGGTCAAGAGGATAGCAAGAATGACATCGTTCTTGTGGAGCAACCACAAAAGGCTGGGATTAAATGCACTGATTTCCCAAGAAGAAAGAAAACAAAGAAAACAAAGAAAATGAAAAATCCTAGAAAATTAGAAGATGTGATTAAGAAATCAACTAAATCCCCAAAGATTCATAAAAGGTTTTCTTTAATTATTATATATTGCCTTTTTAAAGAATGTATTTTAATTTGTAGCCATATTATCTAACTACAGGGTTTATATTTTTAAATATTAAAGATTGCTCTGAATTTAAGTAATAATATTTCAGTTATTTGGAAGTAATATATATAATTTTAATACAAAGAAAAAATACATACTGCTCAGGTATCTTTAGGACATTTAGTATATACAGCACTTTAAATGGAAATAGTGATGCAACAACAGAAGAAGTTTTATCTAACCATAAATGCATGATTAAAGTTGGTCAAACTTCTTTCTTCTGAAAGACAAAGGGGAAATCCTAAATTCTTAGTAAATCGAAATACTGGGCTGGACTAACCTTCTTTGTACCACGAACTTTGTAGATTGCATCAAACAGGTAGTTTGCTTTTTGACTTTTGTTTTCATGTATCACTCTAAATATTTTCCTAGTGAATATTTCTTATCTACATACCTCAGATAGGGGTTACCCTCAAAAATATTCAAGTATTAAAAAAAGAAAGCTCTTGGTAGTTTTTTGACATTTCTTAAATACTTATGTGTGAAGTGAAGTGTGACCTGCAGAAACCCCCCAGATGTTGCATATTTTTTTGTACAGTCATGTGTGTCCACATTGTACTTAAATTGATGCTCAGGCCTGTTCCTCCAAGTCGATATTCCATTTAGCTTCTTACTATTTTCTGCTTGTTAGGGTCCTTTCATAAAGTTTATTCTTAAGAAAATCAAAGATACTTAAATGGTGTGATAAACTGATAAAATGATCTGTGACTAAGGGACAAAGTGGCCTTTTCCCAAAGTCTTGTTTTAAACAGGGGTACTGTCTGTTCTTTGCTAAGGCTTATATATCAGTTTTGCTAAACCAAGGGGATTTCATCTTTGTATTATTTTGCATGTCATTCATGCATGGGCCTGCTACATTTTTTATTTAATTTCACTGTTTTTTCCCTAGTATGATAAAATTTTATAAATATTAGGTACACAGTTATATATATATATCATATTTGCTCTGTAGTTCCTTTTGATATTCCCTTCTGTGTTAGCAAGACTAGTATTGTTTGTGATAAACACTAAGTATTTCTGGAAAAGACTTCTGTTTCTTTGTCTCAAAGCAGATGTTGATATTGAACATTTGTGAAGCCTCCCATTTTGGGAACCATGATTTTTCCCAGATTATAATTTTGGAAACATCCTTGTAAATTCAAGTGGGTTTTCTCCACCTCTGGATGGTGCTTCTTCTGCTTATATTTTCATGGCCTCTTACTAATATCATGGGCTCTATCATTGATATATTAATTCATCTAAGATATATCAATTAGCCAGGCTGGTAATTGTCTGTTCAGAAATATTCTTTAGCAATCAAAAAATATCACAGCCACAGCATCCCTTGTTTGTTAGATTTTGGAAAGTTTGCAAAAGTCAGGGTGGAATTCCAAAAGAAACTTCTGCTTGTGTGTTGGTCCATAGAATATGGAACAACTGGTTTGATGAAACTTTCCCTTCTAGTGGGACTGCTGAGGAGAAGGATGCTGAATTACTAAAAGGAGCTGAGATGGTGGACTTTCAAGAAGCAAAGCTACAAATAGAACTAGTTGACTCAATACAGCCTGTTCTTCTTGATGGTGCAACAGTTAGTATTGAAGATTTAGAAAAAGAAGTAAGAAGACTGACTGAGGAAATAGAAAAGGAAGAGTATCCTTCAGCTTTTCACTACTGCAGGCGCGGAGCAATACAAAGAAAGTTAGGCAAGTTAAAGTCAGCTATGGACGACTTAGAAAAAGTAAGTTTAATGCAAAGTTGTACTTTATGACTTTATGAGGTACCTTTTTTTTTTTTTTTTTAAGTGTGAGTACTGCGACCTTTTACCTTTCTGTGACAGCATGATCTAAGTTTAGTCTGATTAGAGTGAAGATGCAGACTCATCTAAATAAACTATGTTTAATTACCTTAATGTTCCTCAAGCACCATAATGTTTTTTTGGAGACTCTTACAACACTGCTAAAAGGAGTTGGAGATAGGAGAGACAAAAAGGACAGGAAGTCTTTTGCTTCAAGTGCTGTTGCTGGCAAAGCTAACAAATACATTATTAATTTCTGCAAAACCATAGTGAGCAAATAAATTGAAAAGTCATTTGACACTAAGATTGTATAAAATAATACTAGTGGGCTTCTATGTACATTTATTTTTTCAATACTTATAAGTTCCCTTTATAGTGCTACAAACCCGCTGTTACTTCTGCCAAGACCCTGCATAACTAGAAAGAAACAACAAAAGACAATGTAAAAATTACAATAATATTTGTGGTCTATGATTTAGATGTGGAAACTGTAAAAGCTTTTAAAGACCAAATATATACTTCTGTATGTTTGTGAAACCTGGGTAGAGAGAATTCATTTGTTGTACTTCCAGTGTGGTATTTTCATTGTCAGTTAACATCATTACACACAGCTCATCGTAACTGGGATGAGGCCCCAAAGGACTTCATTCTATATATAATGTCATACAGCAAAAGATACCCATCTTTCCTTAAACAGCATCTCATCTCTTAACACAGCATCTGGTGTTTAGAGAAGCAGCTGCTTTGAGATTCATGATCCTCTTACTGGAGTGCTCGATAATGCAAGATTGAACCAGACCTTTTGTGTTGCTATTGCTCTGTGGAAATAGAACGCCCTCAATCTGCCAGTGTCTCTGAAAAGCTAAAAATTCCGCACCCTGGCAAAGTAGTTCATAGACCGATACCAACTGTCAAAACTGCTTGTCATTACTATTGCATATTTTAGTGAAAATATAATGGACTTTTCTCTTTAAAATATAAGAACACGATTCCTATGTAGTTTATGGAACCTAGAAATTGTTTCTAGACCAAAATTACTGTTGTCCTAGAACAGTCTCAGATTTGTATCAGTCTCTATATTTATTTCCATGTGGCTCTTACATGTGTGTAATATGTTTAACGAACATATGTGGAATATCTTATTTGATTGATAATATCTGTCAAGTGATTTTTGTTGGGGAATGTTAAGTACTTTCTGTAGGAATCATAACAGTATGGTTTGAAAAGCTGATTCCTTTTTCATAGGGACAGGTTAATTATTTCTTTCTTTCAAGTTGAACAATTCTGACTTCTAGAAATAGTTCAGTTAACTATTTTAAAGAAATCATCAAACATGGTACTATCCCATCTGGTTAATATTTTGTGCTGAATTTTCTGGTAGCTTGGACTCTGTGCATATGTGGAAGTAAATGATGCTTTTAAAAAACAATTGGCATTAATAAAATTTTTGATATAATTAGGTAAAATAAGTTTCCCAGTCTAGGAATCTTCTTAAAAAAATCATTTGAGCGCCGAAAGTGTTTTCATTTCCTATGTAATATTGTTAGCACGTTTGAGAATTTTCTTCTGCAATGTAACTTGTTTACTTTTTCTGTTTATAGGCTATAAGCTTAGAACCGCTACTGCTTAATGCTTACTGGCACAGACATTTGATTTACCTCTTTCAAGACAGAATTTCTGCTGCTTTGGATGACCTGAATTTTATTACTAAATGGAGCAAAAATAAAGCAGGTGAGTATCTACCGAACTGTTACTTAACAGTTAATTTTGCATAGTGTTTTTCCTTTTGGCCTTTTTTCCTTTTGCCTTTGGCCCTACTTTTGCAAATGTTTTTGTATGCTTTTAACTTTACATTAGTTGTTTTACCCATATTAATGCATTATTATATAGCAGATGTGAATATTCAAAGACTTGGAATAGAAGTTGAGTTTCTAAGGCAAAAATAAGTACTTAATTTTAGCGTGTTTAAAAATGCAAAAGAAAGAAAGAAAAAAAGGCAGATTGATGGAAATTGTACCCATTAATTTAATGGGGAAAGCTGACAACGATCCTGTAATGGAGACAGTGTGCTATTGTGCTTCAGTCAGCCCTGTTCTGCCCAACTGTTTAAACTGGGGAGGAGGAGCTTAAAAGGGAAAGATATTCCCTGGTTGACAGACCAGGCCCTGCAGATCAGGGAAAGTGATTCCCCTCTGCCAGGCTGTCATGCTGCACCTCCAATACTTTGTCCAGTTTTGGAACCCTTGGATGAGAGAGACAAGCTGGAGAGAGTCCCTTGGGAAGCCATTAGGATGGTCAGGGATCCAGATGCTAAGTTGTACAGGGAAAGGCTGAGGGTGATGAGTTACTTAGCCCGAAAAAGGTAAGGGGGAAATCTGCTCTCAGGTACACCATGGGTGATAGCAGAGAAGACACTCAGAATCTTCCAATAAATGCACAGCAGAACAGAAGGCAACGGTCCCAGCTGTGTCCCCTCCCAGCTTCTTGCCTGCCCCCACCTCCAGTGAATACACCAGAGAGAGGGCAGAGGAGGGAAGGAAAAAAAACCAAAACCCTTGATACTGTTAAAGCATTGTTCAGCAAAAGCTAAACCACTCTTGTGTCATCAACACTGTTTTAGCCACAAATCCAAAACACAGGGGCAGTTATAAAGAAAGTTAACTCTATCCTGACCAGATTTAATACTGTGGGATAAATATTGTGTGGGCCATTTAAACTAAATATATCTTTTTTTATGATCAGCATGTCTACACTAAATGGCTTGATGAGGCATTTCTACAGAGATTCTAGCAAAGATTTTTAGTACCTGTGAATCCAGCAAGAGCTATCCGTTTACATCTGCATGGGATTCAAGGTTGGGAGCACAGCTATAGCTCTAAACATTTGAGTTCTGTTAAACCTTTTGTATAATCTGTGGTTCTATTTCTACTGCTTATGTTAATTGCCCTGTAAGGTGGAGATGACATATCATCCTGGGCTGCTAAATAGTGCCTTTTATGTTTTGGGTGGTTGTTTCAGATGCATACCTGTCGATGGCTGAAATTTACAGGAAACAAGGTGATAATGCGTTGGCAATCATCAATTACAGCTCTGCCATACAATGCTGCCCTACAGATGATGACATTTATTTTAGAAGAGCTGAACTGTATTTTGAGGAAGATAAATTCTTATTAGCCATGGATGATTATGCCAAAGTAAGTTCGCATTTTTTGTACTGTTACAATAGTGTAGTAACTTTGTCTAACTTTAGTAAAAGTAAACTGTATTTGGATGTATCTGGTAAGTAGCTTGGACAACAGATATCCTTTCAAATAAATGATGTTTAAAAAAATCAAATGTGCTATGGAAATAGATAAGTAATTTCCATTACTACTGCTGGCTAATTCAATAAATTACTGAATGTCTACAAATTATTAGCCACTAATAAACTTGCATCATTACTTTTTAAACTTCAATTTACAGGTAATGGAAATTACAATAGACATTAGAGGACCAAGGAGTAAAAAAGAAAACCTGACAATAAAAGTGTATATTATTTTTATGCTTGGTTAAGACTTGAAATAATTAGAAATAATAAGCATGAGGAATAATACCATGTACTACTTTATTTTTTTCATTGTAGTGTTTTCAGTATAACCCAAAAAGAACAGATGCACTTATGAAACATGGAATATATTTCTTTGACTGCTCAGTTTTGACCACAGCTATTCAGGATTTTACAGCTGTGATCAATGAAGACCCCAGAAATGCTCAGGCAAGGTAGGATATATAGTTTGACAAAAGTATTTGAATTTTAAGTGGATTATTAAAATAATATTAATATGTAAATGACTGAATATGAATTAAACAAGAATATAGCAATTGCATTTCCCAAGAGGTGTCTAATAGAAATAGAAGAAGAGTTCTAGGCCATGAGATTCATTGGGGAATCTTTGTATTGCTTTGATGACTTTGGATTAGTGCCTAGATCTTAATTTAGCCAAGCACAGAACCATGTACTAAGATCTCACTGGAATAATACAAATGTAGAGTCAGTTGGACTTAAGCACGTGCATATATGCTTTACTCCGAAGAACTGGATTTAAATACGTGTTCAAAGTGAAGAATGTCCTTAAGGATTACATAGTTCTATGCCTAATTTCCATTGGTTGCCTTTACACTTTGAGTTTTAATGTTATGCTGAATTAATGTTTTCTGTGAAAAATGTGAGTTATGAATGAGAAGCATCTTTAATTTTGAATTTTAACGAAGATTTTGAGGTTTGGCTTACAAAGACTGAAAAGAAAATTACATGATTTATCTACTAGAGAATGTGACTTCTTTTATTATAATTCTTGCAAAGATTTGTGTTCTTTTTATACTTTATTCTGGATTCATGAGAATAGATGTAAAACAAAAATAAAAATAGATATTCAATGCCAGATTATGATACCTGAATTTTGGTGTCACCTTACCTTATCCATGGGATGTAGGTATCTGAGCAGCTGTTATCACCAAGGACTCTTATCAATATCTAGTTAGTAGACTCCAGGTAATATAGACTCTTCTATAAAGCCTGGAGAGCTGTTCAGCTAAACATCCAGTAAGTATGTATTTTTTTTATGAACGGAATTGCTCTCATTTCCTTGGATTATATTGACTAGATCTTCATCAACAGTAACGGAAAGTTAGACACCTAATACATGTTGTAGACATCTACAGATAGATATCTAAATTCAGATATCTTACTCCCATCCAAACTGAGATGAAATGGCCAGGGAAGGATTCCCCCATGTGTATCTTCTACCTTTCAGTCCATCTTCTTCATCACAGGGAAACACAGAATCATGTAAAACTTCCTTAAGACAACAGGATTCTGTGCTACTAAGGTAATTTACAAATGCTCCTTAAAACTCTGACTTTGAAATAAAATTTTGAAGCAATGCAAAGATGGAAATCCACTAGTTCGCGTGGGACTCGTGTGTTGATGTGTGGACTCTGTGAATAGTCCTAGTGAGTATGACTAGTATCAGCGCCTTGTGTCTGTGTAGATTTAAGCAGTGATTTAAATTCTTGAGGAACTGACTTTATTGTGTTAGACTGAAAACGGAGTAGTATATATTTTGCATAATAACTCTGCATAGAAGAGGGAAGTGGCATCAGACCTGCTTAATCAGTGAAAGTTTTCTTCAGTAATACAAAAATATAACTTATATCTTACTCTGCTTCCCTATTTGAAGTACACTAACACGGCAGTTAGGGACGTGGTTTAGTAGTTGACTTGGCAGTGTTAGGTTTATGGTTGAATTTGATGATCTTAAAGGTCTTTTCCGACATAAATATTTCTATGATAAAATAATTTTACAGATACTGTGGTCTATTCACATTTTTCACCTGTGCTTGTTATTTACCTTGTTTAAATATATTGCTAGCTTCTGGAATTTGAGGAAGGAGTAGTGTAAAATAGTAGGATCTGATTTTGTAAACTTGTCTGTTCGAAAGAAGTATTGAAGAATAGAATGGATATTTTCAGAAAGCTTTAGTGGTAATGAGAGAAGTTATATATTTTTTCTTTTAAATTGGATTTGACAAAATCTAGTATTTGCCATGCAGAAGCTCCTGCACCAATAGACTGTGGAACTTGTAGAGAGTTCCATTCAACTCTATGATGGCCAAAGCTGATACAAGTTTCTATTATACTGAATTTGATTTATGCAAGTGAAGCGATCTGCCTATATGGCACAGACTACTGGAATTTGTTCCTTCAGACTTGCTTTATTAAATTGAGAATAAAATTTAATGTTTATTCTACTTTTCAGCATTTTTTCCTGAATAATTACCTCAAAGTTGCATGACAAAAACAGTGGAAGAACTCTTGATAATAATTTGACTCAACCTGTTAATATTATAAATAATAATCTATGACTTCATGCTGTAGGTATATTTTTCTAAGGGAAATTATATTTAAAGAGAAATTTTTTCCTTATTAGGCTGTATCGAGGAAGAGCCTATGCTCAGCAGCAGCAGTATAGAAATGCAATACAAGACTTAACAACAGCAATTCATCTAGATCCTTCTTGTTGGTTAGCATTCTACTATAGAGGTTGCATACTACAACAGATTGATCCAAAAAGAGCTGTGCAGGACTTCAGTATTTCTGGTATTGTTTCTTTATTTTAATGGTGTGTATGTTTATCATTAAAAAGAGGAATGACCGTTTACCAGTAATTACTATATTGCAATATAACACAGAAATTTCATGTTGAAAATATTTAAAAGTATGGTTGTCTGTCAGTGTTTGGTAATAACTTTCTACTAAGTTTGCTCTTAGACATTGTCTCTTGCTGCTGTTGTTTTTATTCAGTTATTTTGCCTTTGCTTCCTAAGCTTCTCTGCTTCACTTTTAACAATTTGAGTGTGGGTAACTGAGAATTATAAATACGTCCTGCAGGTATTTTATGCCACAATGAACAATTTCTGATATGATCTAGTATGTTATGTTATGGTTTATATATGAAAATTTATAAATAGCTTAAGAAAATTAGAGTAAAAAGTAGTATGCAAATAAGTTGCAGGGAGTAACTGAAATATATGTGAATACCTCAAGAGTTGACTTTTGTTTTCCCTCTCCCACAGTGCTCATCAATGACACTCAGGAAAATTTCTATTCTTTTCTTCATCGTGGGATTGTTTACTCAGAACAGCATCAATGGTCACTTGCAATCTCTGACTTTGAAAGTGTCCTAGCTTTGGACAGGTGACTGAACTTGAGAATTTTAATATATGTTGTTTATATTTTTGTTACCTGGGGGCATAAAGGTACTAACAAAGGAAAGTAGAATCAGAACTGTTATTCAGTGAATATACTGGAATTAAACCCTACAAAACTATGGTGTTATCTTCTTTTAGTATCGTTTGCCTCATTTACAATGGTCTAATAAAAATAATTATTAAAGTATTTCAAAATTAAATTTTATTTTGCCTTACATGGCAACTTGGCAAATAAATTATTCGGGTTTCACAGATAAAAGATGAAACTAAAGTCCTAATTTAAGTTGACTACTCATGACATAATAATGTCATTAGTCTTTTTAGAGGGAATCTGTCCACAACACAGGTAAAAAGTCAAACAATTTTTTTTTTCCAAAATAAAATACCATAAAGTTTTCTTTAGCAAAAGCCAGTAAAATTGAAAAAATTAAATGCTGTTTGTGTTCCTTGATAATTGGTGACTGAAGATGATGTGGTTTCTCTGAATTGCATTTCTTCCTACTACTTAAAAATGCTTCAGAAATAGATTATATCTGTAGCAGCCCTGCCATGCAAAAGGTCTTAGAATATGCAACAAACCTTCATACCAATTAGCTGCATTAATTATCTTACTCTAAAGTTACTGAGTTTTTGTTCAGCCTCAGGCAACATCAACAGTCAGGTTTTGAGCAAAGGCTTCCATTCCAATCTGTGACAAGCCTGTAGACCCCTCAGCTCATCCTTTGTCTTGGCTCTGCTGTAGGAAATCTTGAGCTTTGCCTAAAAACAGTCTGTAGGACTGGGCTGTGCAAGTTATTGCAGATCTTGGAAACCCAGGTCTCCCTAGAAGCTAGCCAAGTGAAATGACAGAAAATAAGGGAGCAGGCTAGGTGGAAAATGGTAAGCTTTGTTAGTTTTTTGAAACTACAATGTAGTTTTAGTTTTAGTGTTGAAGGATTCAGTATTTCTTCTTTTATTCAGTATATACAAAATTACCAGCTAGCTCTATTGCTAGTCCAGCTTCTACAACAGAGACTTATCATCATTTTTTCACAATTCATGATTAGAGTGCTGGTTTTGGTCATCAGAGAGTCTCTTGTGTGCAGCCAAACATCATAGGTTACTGAAGTGATGTTTTTTTAAAGAGTTCTGTCCTCTGCTGGCAATTAGAATTCTTTAGCTCCATGCAGCCACAGAATAGATGTGTGGTAAATGTTGTAAAAGAAGATTAAGCCTGCATTAATTGTGGTTAATACAGCGACATGTTTCATGCAGTAATAAAAATTTTTAAAAAAATCTGTTTTTAGCTCTGTCGTCTCTGCCTACCTAAATATTGGTTTGATACTGCTGCTACATCTCAATCAATGCAATGAAGCTATTCAATGGTTTACTAATGCCATTGAAATTGATCCTCTCAATATGAAAGCCTACGTATGCAGAGCACAAGGATATCATAAGGTAATACATTCCTTTTGCTTTTGTTTGCCACTTAATATGGCTTTATTTATAATTTTGATTGTTGTATTTTAATACATATGCCTTGG
The DNA here is from genome assembly GCA_013400055.1 of Nycticryphes semicollaris. Lineage (NCBI taxonomy): Eukaryota > Metazoa > Chordata > Aves > Charadriiformes > Rostratulidae > Nycticryphes > Nycticryphes semicollaris. The sequence continues at coordinate 157,987 of VXBJ01001149.1, read as the reverse complement.
TGTAATAGAGATGTTAGAACCTTTTTATAGTTATATGTTTCAATTAGTCCTTGTCACCATAACAGAATTACATACATTGCAACTGTAAACTGTTCTTGACATCTACTGCAATGGCAAAAATTAATTAATCTCATTATATTTTTTTTCTATATAAGTGTACATCAAATCTGAATTTTAATAATTTTTTCAAAATATATTTTTAAAAAAAATTTAAAAAAATATGTGAGTTTTAAGTATAAAACCCCCACATTTTGAAATACAGTATTTTCTAAACAAAATTTTCTTAAGAACACTAATTTTCAGGACACTCAAATTTTATTCTGCACAAAAGGGAGTGAAAACATTTTCAATACTTTGATTTACTGTCAAACAGAACGTATTCTACTTCTCCGTGGGATTTGACAATAGTTTCTGCTAGCAGTTGTTGTTTTGAGAACCTCTCAGGAGCACGAGGAATGTAGTATTCGCTGTGACCTAAATTCTGTAGAATTCATTAGCAGAATTCAAAAAACTGTTATGTCTTACAGTGCTTCATTTGTTTTCAAAATGTTTTGAGAATTTGCTTACACTGTTCATTTTCTTCCACAACTAAAAGAAATTACTTTTAACTCATATACCATCTAAGGGGATTGGTGATATATATATCTATATGTTTTATACTGTTTCTAAGAAATTGTGCCTGACAGTTTGTACTGGAGGTCATGCAGTATTTCTCAGGTTGCTTTTGTAGGGGTTTTCTGGGAGAGTATTTTGGCTTTTTTATTTTCCTTTTTT
>VXBJ01001149.1:121754-157208 GCA_013400055.1 Nycticryphes semicollaris | reverse complement strand
CATTTTTTTTTTTTTTTTTTTTTTAAATTCAATGTAAAGCAGCGAAACAAGGCTCAGTCCATGCATTCCATCAATACTGTTCTTTAATGAGACTTCAAGTTAGCAGCTGTCCCAGCTGGATGAATCACTCCTTGTAATGATCAGTCACTGTAATGATCTCCTTTCTCCTCAGCATCTGAAGCACGCTGAATGGAACCACATGCACAGACACTTGAAAAATAAATGCAAATTCATTACAGCAATGACAACTCATCAGGTCAGATGTGCATGTGGTTCTCATGACCTAATCTCCTTCCCCGTAGTCCAGACTCTTCTTTGGATTTTGGAGAAGTAAAGAAATCCTATAAGAGATTACGGAAATATGTAGGGTAAATGTTTCAGATGTTTATTAAAAACATGTTGAGCTCCACCACAGAGGGTGTATGTGCCTTGTGAGTTGTTACTGTGTGGACATTACATCCTGCAGAACCACATTTACGGAAATAGTAATTGTGTCTCCAAATTGTGTTCATATTAGCAACTAAATTGCTGTTTTTTCTTTATGAATTACAGATTCATAATTTACAAAATGCTGTGAAGGATATAAACCGAGCCATTCACCTTTATCCAAATCAATCACAACTTTACCTATTAAGGTAGGAAAGTGAGTAGTTGAGAACTTTGCAGATATCTCAGTTCCATTTTGAATGCTGTTGATAGATTATATTCTTTGAAATCTGCTCTGCATGGGTTTTAAAAAAAGGTAGTATTTTCATAGCATTTTCAAACCTGATGAATTTTATCTGCATAGTGTCACCCATCTATTGTGATTGTTATCTTGGAGGGAGCAACCTTGTTTCACATATAGGATTCTGCTCTTTCAGGTGCATGGTAGTTTCTGGGGCAAAAGAAGTAAATAAGTGCCACGACAAAAAGACAAGTCTGAACTTTAAAAAAATGATAAATTTACATGTTTTCCCTAAGTGGATGGGTCCTTCACTGATTTGTCTGCAGAATCCATATAATGCAAAGAATGTGAAGGATTGAGGGCAGTCCAATTTAGATTTTAACTATTCTTTTTCCTCATATTCAGCCCAGTGAGAAGTAGTGACTTTTACCAAGACTAAACAATAAATCACTAGATAAAGCTGTTTCTTCCCCTGAGAAGCTGAAGAACTAATGAGGAAAAGCTAGGATATTATTCCGCAGTCATATGAGGAGAATTAGTTACAATGTTCCAGTCAATAATGCTGCATTTTCCCAGTTTTAAGAGTAGGTTTGCCTTACTTGTCTCTCGGAATGTGGTTGTGCTAGCATGGCCTCTTATGCTGATATCTGAAGAACCAAAATATTGTCCCTGGAACTATCAGTGAACACTCTGTGGTGGATTTTAGAAACAATAAGATTATTGTTGCAATTCTTGAGATTGTAAGGATTATTATCTGTGGAATACAGATTGTAGGAGTCACAAAAATACATTTTCTTTGAAGAGAGGTAAGCATAATTTCTTGGTACTGTGATGAGAGAGAAAAAATTAGAAACTCAACAGATACTTCTGAGGAAGAAAAAAAAAAGAAAAACTTTGGGTGTTTTTATTGGAAGGCATTATTTTTCCTTTTCTCTTTTTATATAAATAGAACTATATTTCAGTAGCATATTTCTTTGAAAGAAATGTCTGAAAATAGTTTCACTAATTACATCGTTACAGGGGACGGTATTTGATGGAGTTGAAGAAATATGATCTGGCAAGTTTATGTATTCACCAACTTGCAGAAATGAATGAAGGTATTGTCAATTTCCATCAGTTTTCCTAGATAGTGGTGATCCATGGCAACAGTCTGTAACCAAGAAATTATTCAAAAAATTAAGTTCAAGGATGCAAATAAGTTAGTTACCATGAATCAGCTAAAATATAGGAACTTACTATATATTTTTTTTGCATATCTAAAGCCTTTAGAGATGATAATGGTGTACACTATTGCCTGTACTATCACCTGTGATTTCAGAATTTCTTTCTTTTGAATCCTTGCTTTTTAATTCTACCTTTCAATATTGGTAATTTCGGCTTTAAGAGAATATTGAGTAAGGATTCTGTTCTGTACTTATGTCCAGTCTTTCTTAACAAAATATCAAACGGTTTTAGAACTGAACCTTCCCAATGTGTTTGAACGGTAAAAATGTCGAAGCATAGTAGTTGCTTGTTATGTGTGAGGCATAAAAGGGCAGTCCTGACGCTCTCGGTTGAATCCATATGAATAGACACACTGTATGAGATTAATTTCCTGTCTCTAGTAGTGACCAAGTGTGGGTACACAGGGCACAATATAAAAACAAAGCAGGCATATGGTGATACTTCCGCAGAGCAAAGCCTTCTTACATGTGGGGAGAGGAAGGTAAATATTTGCAGATGTTTCACATTCAAACTAAACTCATTGACGAATAATTGCTCAACTCCAGACTTTTGTAGGAATTCAGTTTACATTGGTATTTTTATGAACAGTAAAACAAGCTTTGATCCTCCAAATATTTTAATAGCATTTTAAAGTTTGCATATAATTTAGAAGTATTTTATATTGGAAAATATGTAGGTTAAAGAGATTATTGTTTTTCATGGTGTTTTCCTTCCAGAATCCTTTACATCCCAGCCTGTTCAGCAAGCCCTTGTTCAGTCATTTTGTCAAAATCACGATAAGGCCATAGAGTGCTTACGTGAAGCTACTGCAATTCAGCCTGAGCCTTCAGTGTTTGTTATTTTAGGAAAAATACAAATGAAAGCCAAGAAAAATAAGGTTAGAAAAGTTTACATTATATATATGCCAAACAAGACAATGTTTTTCTTTCTATATCCTTTTAATATTTTATGCAACGTGCTAGTATGTAAGTAAGCCTTTGGAGTACCTGATTCTTTAAATTATAAAAAGACCAGAGTAAGAAATTTCAACAGCAGCACTAAAAATGCAGCATAAACTAGACAATTTTCATTTTAAGACATTTAAGATGATCAAGTAAATAGAATGAGGTCTATTATATGCCATAATATTGCTTCTTTTGAAGTAAAATAATAAAGAAGTATGTGTAGCTTTTTTTTCTAATAGTGCAGTACAAAAGATTAATTTGTGTATGTCAACTAAATATGCAATGTATAGTTATAGGTATTTTATCAACTTTGTGAATATTCATATGTCATAGGGATTAACCAATATTGTCACGCCTCTGAGTCCAGCAGTTAGCCAATATTTTAGTCCTGCAGAATTCTTGAAGTTGGCCACGTGGATTAGCTGTTTCTTTTCGTACAATCCTATTTGTTTATACAAAATGTACAGAATCCTCTTTCCCTAAACACAATAGTAACAAGTAACAGGTCGATACATGAGACCTTGAATCTACTTATCTATTAAGTTATGTGTCTGAAATGCATTTTTTCTGTTTCCTCTTAGCCTTGTGTTTGCAGCTTCTTTTTAAATGGAAAGGCATGCACTTTGCAAAAATTCTACTCCTGCTCATACCAGATAAAACCTCTTGATCTGTTCAGCATTTTTTGTTAGGCTTGGATATTTTATTTGTCTCAAACCATAATGGGACATTGCCTGTTCTGCTGTCTTTGAAAGAACCCAAATCAAAGATGGTGATCATTAGTAACCTCCAATTCAACCCCTTCTGGTTGTCATGGTTAAAAGGATGTGTATTAGAGTAATTCCCTGATTTCTCAGAGTGCTTCACTCAAAAGTGAGGACTTGCACTGCTACCTGTCCTGGAGAGGAATGACATAATACCCTCAATAGGGGAAATGATCAGACTTCAGGCTATAGTGCCCTGAGAATCAGTCATGCCTTTAGAATTATATGAGAATGAGTTCAGGTATCTTCAGTTCTTTTTCCTGTTAAAATAGGAGTAATTTTGAACTGCAGGAATAGAGAAAAATAATTTTTGAAACAGCAGTAAATGCAGACCTGTTTTGTTTAGAATTTCTACTACATTGACAGCTTAGCGAGGCAAATGCAGTATTTGCAGATGGTCTTATGGGCACTAGTATTTCAAACTGACTTTTCTAAACAAACACCTATTTATTTTGAAAGACTCACTGAAGAAAAAAAAAAAAGCTGTAATTCTTTTACTCTTCTTGATATACAGACTTTCAACTGTGATCCCTTCATAGTCCTCAAAGGCTGAGGAATTGCTTGTCTTGTGTTGTTCTTATTGTTTTGGTTGGTTTCCTTCCATACTCCTTTAAACCAAATTATTAGTAAATATGCATAGACTATTGTCCATGTCTATAAGACATGATAAGGCTCTCAGAGGCTATTCACCTACATACACCTTCAATGCCTACACAAAATTGGTCCTTTCATTTATATTTCTTAATGGTTATTAAATTTATGTTAATAGTCTATGGAATAGATGATTTGTCATGATTTACATAAAATCTCTAGCAAGTACTTCATTATCATCAGACTCCATCAAAAAGTATACCTTTTATTCTTACCTGATAATAGTAAACTACAGAACTGTATGTTATTTCTAGATCGTGTACATTAGCTACTTTGTCATATATATATATATGTGTGTGTATATATATGTGTGTATATGAAAAACTCAGGAATATTTCTCTGATTTTTCTAACCAGTTATTAATATGAACCATTCAGAGATCGAGTATGTCTAACTCCAGTGAGATCAGGGAGCAGTAGGCTAGTCATTGTTACCATAATCTTCTAAAGACTAATAAAAACACCCACTGAAAAAATAATTTAAAAGGTCTAAGAGATCTTGCAGATTTTCAGTGAAGTGCTTTACAACTCTTAATATCCTTTGTATTGCAGGATGCTATGAGAAGTTTTAAAAAAGCTATGAAGCTCCTGATGACCTCAAAAAAAATCCTGCCTAATACATTTGAGGCTGCAGAAATATATTATCTCACAGGCGTGTGTCACATGGAGCAAAAAAAATTGTTACGGGTTGGTATTAATTATATAGAATATATTAGCATTTGACTCCACTGCTTGTAGGCAACAATTATGATAACTGAGTGACTGATTTCAGCATTTTAAACAGCCTCCACTGCCTTTAGCAATATTCTTTTGAGTTCATGGTATACATTAGGCTGTCTTACAAGTTTGTGAGTAATTTTTCCAGTGCAATTGTTCATTTTACTGTATGTCATTAATTGCCATTCTGATGGAATAAAAAACTACATTAATTTTTTATCTGCTTATCAATGTCTTACAGGTCTTACAGACAAACAATACTCATGTAGGAGTAACAGTGGTTTAGTGAATTGGTAGTAAATTTGGACAAAGAAATTCTTAGAGTAGGGTAATGAGAAAATAAAAACTAACCGTGAAACACCTTCCTCTACACCCCTCCCTTCTTCCCTTAACTTGACTTGTGAATTCTCTGCCTGGTTCCTTGGCTGTTTGTCATAAACAATATTCTTTTGGAAGAAGACTCCCACAATTGCCTGAAATATCTGATGTGGTAATACATGACAATTGCAAAAAGTGACTTTCTGTGTCAAGTTACATCTGATATTACATCCGTAGATCCTGGAAAAGCCTAGGACTTTGTAAGTTAATGTGCAACGTAGAGGAAAAAACTGTCTGGATGGATTTTAAAGGAGTTGCATACTAGCCGTGTTAATCTGTCATTCATTATGGCAAACAGCTTCACTATTTCAGCTCTTACAGGGAGAAGACCATATGCTTGGTTAAACTTTTGCAGTCTTTCTGAAGAAGCAAGATTATTAAATGAATTATATAGATTGTGCCTCCTTGAGGTTATGATTGCATTAGGTAGGGTGTTAAACATTACAAAATTTTAAGTAGCAGTAAATGGATGAAAGTGATAAAAAACAATGCAGGTACATGGTGGGGTTTCATCTGCAAAAAAGGTCATACCTAGCTGTACAAAAAAAGCAGGTTTAGCCTGTGGTTTCAGCTGAACAAACAGGCTGTATTTAACCCAGATGATATGTCATCCTTTTAGGCCTGTCATGCTTTTAGTATGGCTATCAGACTACATTCAAATTACCCTGATGCTTTTTATCAGCGGGGGCTGTGTAGAATGCAACTCAGACAAGCTAAGTGCATCCAAGATTTCAATCAAGCACTTGCCCTTTGTCCATCACATTTCCAGGTAATATAAAGACTCCTGATATTTTGTTTCGGTGAGGTGTTTGTGGATGGGTTCAAAGACTGACAGGTTTTGCATTTATGGGTGTATTGCCTTGTAGTCTGCCAGCAAGCATTAAATAAAAGATATGACAAGTTTTCTAAGACGTATGCTTTTATAAACTTGTAAATCCTGTCTTCTATTTAACCTTTGATTTATAATGCTAAACAAAGTTGTTTTTTTACCGTGTTACCATTCTGTCTTAATTTCTACAGGCATATATGAGTCGTGCTACTTACTATGGAAGTAAAGGTAGATATTCCAAGGCAATTCTGAATTGCAATGAGGCAATCAAAATTCTTCCAAACAGCGTGCGAGCTCATTTTTACCGAGGAACTTTAAAGTATCAAAATAAGGTGGGACTGTCTTTATTCTACTTTTGCATTCTCCCTTAAAACTTAAATGTATCTTGCTTGAAACTTCATAATGTTGAAATAATGATAAAAGCGTTGCTGATGAAAACCAGGAATTCCACTTGATTTTTATACTTTCCAATCCCCCTTGAAGCTATTCCCAGGTTGTTCTATGTATCTGAAGATGATTGTTCTCTTAAATTCTACAGAATATATTCTTACCTAGTGATTGACAGAAGTAACCAAACTCCATGGAAGATACCTTCTATATTAGGTTAATGTATAAAGTATAAAATAATAAAAATAAGGGTTGATTATGTATGGCAGTATATGGATGTGATATAAGAAAACACAAAGAATATTTGTTTGCCAGCTTCTGAAGGAGTGTTCTGACTGCAGTAAGTAGTCCACAGAGAATGTAATGAAATGATTGAATGTGTTCCTGTACTGATGAAGAATCAAATGTAAAACTATGAAATATAATTTTACAATAGGCTATTATATGAGGAAAAAGCATGTAATACCATGAGCTCTGAATCACAATTTATACATAGTGTTTTTTTCATTTGCAGACATTTAAAGCTGCAATTGAAGATTTTTCAAAAACTATTGACCTTGACAAAACCAGCGTTTTGGCATATTATAACAGAGCTGTCTGTTATCATCAAATAAAGGACTTCAGAAAGGGATTGGTTTTTTTTTTTTTTAACATCACACAAGCACTCACTTTATATTAACTAGTAACCTGTTTTTCAGAGTTAGTCAAAATTTCTGAGCTCTTGCAATGTCTTCATGAATGATTGTCCTCTTCAGGAAATTGCTTTAAAAATACCTTTTTGGTCTCTACTGTCATATTAATTATATTTGATACCCATTTGAAAATATAAGAACTGTAAGTAAATAAAAAAAAAAAAAACCACCACAAAACTATAAGATCAAGAAGGCAGCTACATCAAAACAGGAATTTGGAATGCATCCAACCCTCATTCACAGCTCTGTTTCTCTGGATGTGTTTATACTTCTGTCAACTTGCCTGTGAGCTGCCTCTAAGTGTTTCTGCTTTCTGCTTTGTTATAAAGCAAAGGCACAACAGGGCACACAAAGGCACCATGCCGTTTCAGACTGGGAATGCAATCATGTTGAACTCTTTTTGATGAAGGTGATTTTCTGAGACAGGGCTAGTTCATAAGTATTCGAGCTCGGATGTCTCAAGTCAAATCGACCTTGGGCAAAAGCCATTTGTTCTTAGAGGTTAATTGGCCAAGAATGATGAAGAAAAATAGGTGATTGCAGTAACTGAAGGTAAAAGACTTTTATATAAGTATTTTTGTCGTATTATGTCTAAACTGTCCAGTTATTATTTATACGATGGAAGTTCATTCTTCAGGTGAAAAAATATTTGGGCTAGGATTTCTTCAGATCAAGCATTGTTGAAATATTGTTAAGTTTTGATAAATCTGCGAATTGAAGCTTCTTCAGTGTACCTAGTCATGTCACTATTTGCTCTTTTACAAAATTTGCATGCAAATTTAGTTAGTACTAGTGCTTAGATTTTACAATAACAATAAATTATATTTTAATTAATTCTAAAATTATTACTTTGAAATTAATGAGTGATTAATTTAAAATAATTTGGGTTTTTAATAAGAATTTTGACATTAAATCTAGCAATAGAAGTAATTGGGTTTTATTTCTAACTCTGAATTTATATAATGACAAAATAGATTTTAATTATATCTATTGAATATATTTGTATCGTCTTAATGTCTGTACTGTGGGAATGTATAATTATTGAAAGGTTCCAAATTAAGTTAAACTCAATCTAGAAACAATAAAGTATTGTAATAGCCACACTGTGGTCTGTGTGTATGCACAAGATTTGTAGGAATTTGTCTTTCAAATTTTGAAGTATCATTGTACCCCTCTGAATAAATTATGGTTTAAAATATATTTTATGTTTTTGTAGGCTTTGAAAGACTATGGAATTCTTCTTCTGTTTGAATTGAGTAAGGAAATGACTTATAAAGTGTTAGTTAATCGTGGACTACTCTACATGGAACTTGATGATTATGCTAATGCACGTGAGGTACAAAATCCTTCTTTGAATAAAGGCAATTTGGAATTTTCTGTTATCTGTAATACATTGTTGACATAAAGACCAGCTTGACAGTTTTCATATTCTTCAGTATATACCCAGTTTGTGCCCAGTAGTAATTTGGTCAGTACCTAATGCCAGTCTGGCTGTGAAAATGCAAATAAAATGCAGTTTTGCTGCTACAGTTATACATGGATGTTGCACAAAACTTAATAAGAAAGAACTTGCTTTTTCCTTCTTTGTAATCTTGAAATAATCTGTGTTGGGTCCAAATGAATACTAATTTATTGCAGAAGCCCAAGTAAATGGAGGTTCTAATTGAGTGGTCTTGATTTCCTTTATGTGTGCACATGTGTATGTGTAAAGTACTGTTTTTGTTGAAAGGGCATGAAGGGTCTGACATCAAGGTAGTTTTCTCAAATACAAGACAATAGCATGTGGTCCTGTGTCTGTTCTTTTCAGGACTTTAAAGAAGCAACATTGCTTAGTCCAGATGATAGTCAGATCTTTCAAGCTATTGGAATCTGCTGCTATAGGTAAGATATATAATTTTGTTTGGTGGAGAGTAGGAAAATGAAATAATTCCTGAGCTTTATATTTCTGTTCATCTTTACATATTGAGTACACCGAGAACAGAAGGAGGGGAAAATGAAAAAGAGTAATGGAAAAAAGATACCTTTCAAGTTTAATAACTGGTATTAGAATTGTCTGGTATCAAACAATTATGTGTTCATGAGAGTGTCAGGAGGGAATATTAGGGTGATAAAATAGAACCAAGAGAAGGACTGAAGAATAAAGAATTATGAGATGAACAGAGTGGGGTTGGTTTGTTCAGAATTAGTTAGAATGCAATTTCTCTTTAAATATGCACTTTGTCCTTTAAAGCCTCACGGGTCTTCCTCGCCTGATGTGTTTCTTTTGGAAATTCTAAAAGGTAGTTTCATCAATATAAGATTTATTTAGAAAGACTAAATTGAATCTGTTAATCACTTTAAAAGATACAAATTGGAAGAAATAAGTTATTCATTAGTATCTTAGTCTATTTATCATAGTGGCACTTGGAGTTGATCACTCCTATTTCACACAAATATCACCTATGATAAAACATGACTGTATAGCTCAGCTGTATAACCCACTTTAAGATGCATTTGGGATCCATCCTGCAGTCTCTAACCTCACAACTGCCGATCAACAGGGTTGGAATGAATCCCTGATTTGGTTTTGCAAGAAGTGTTATGCTTTTAAAAAGCATTTGGCTTACAACCAAACAGTATCACTTGGTAAAATGGTTTTGTACTTTGACTTGTTAAATTTTTGCTTTATGTGTAAAGGTACTTACTAGCATTCATTGATGTTTCAGATATTTAATCATTTTTATTTATATTCAGTGTATTTCAGATGTATCAAGTTTTATCTTGATTTGGCTTACTCTTAGATCAGAATGATCTACACTTAAAACCCTAAATATTGCCTCTTTTTACTCTTCAAGTTTAGCATAGTTTGAGAAGTTCAAAAATTGGTATGAGAAAAAAATGAGAAGTATATGAGAAATAAATTATTTATGGCTGACACATCTGCACCTGAGCACTCTATGTAAACATGTTTGGTCATGATATTTGGACAGCATGAATGACGCGGATAAAGTCTCTCTACATACAACTGCTGAAATCTTGGCCCAGCAAAAGTCAACAAGAGTTTTGCTCTTTTCTTCCTCAGGCCAAGGAATTCCAACAACACCTTACACTGAGAACTCTTCACTGTTAGTACCATCGGGGTGCACATATAGAAAGCAAATTTAAGGAGAAAAAAATTGTCCCTTTCTGTCAGAACTGAACTACCTTTAGTGGGCATTATGGGGTAGTATTTGCTGATCATTCCTAAACTGATATTTTTATTTATAGAATTTTTAAACAAATTTCAGACTTCATGAGTTTGAAGAAGCTGTGAGATCATTTGACCAGGTTCTCAAACTAGATCCTGTTTCTGTGGATGCCTATGTTGGACGAGGAAGCTCATACATGGAAAATGGATGCGAGACTGGTTATAAACAAGCACAGAAAGACTTCTTGAGAGCAATTCATCTGAATCCAATGTGTATAAATGCCAGAATTTGCTTAGGATACACCTTGCAGGTAACATCAAAATTCATTGTCATTGCTATGTTCAATCAAACAAAATACAATCAATCTTACATGTATACATTTATGTAATGTACAAAGTAATCATAATAAAAAATAATGCATGCACTTTAGACAAGTTTTATGGCATCTTTCTTTTAAAGTAAACAGACCATGATTTTATTTTTGCTATTGTGCTCAATCTTGTTGGAGTTCTGCTCTTGAATAATGGAACATCAAGTAACCTTACGCTTGTTTGATTTGCATATACGGTTCTCTGATAAGCTAGCATTAAAAACTGGCATGTTTTGTGTGTATGAGGTGATTACTGAAGTAAAAAGCAGCCAAAGTGTTGACAAATCTGTGTAAAACAAAATCCAAATTATCCAAACTATACTGTTAGCAAACCTGCTAAAATCCCTTGGTAAAGTCATATATATAAAGATCTCTGAAAACTATGTATCCACATAGAAAGTGGACTTCTATATTAGCAAAGGGATATATGATATGACTTGAAAGTTTTTGTCTGTGCCTGATTTCTGTCATTGAGTTACTGTGTTTTATTGTATCCAGTTGCCTGAAATGTCTTGAATTGTCATGAATCTTGTTGCAAATTATTTTTTGCCAGTGTAAATGAGCCGCTAATGTTATTAGCCTGTGTTGGGTATTCTTGCATAGGTGTCATGCAAATTTCCTTTTACAGCTTTGCCAATTCACATAAATTCTAACTAATGCTTTGGGAAGTACTGTGCAGGAGAAAAACCTGGAGTGACTGCATAGCTGAATAGGTAGTAATAGGACATAGGTAGGAATTAGAGTAGGTAGGAGGCAAACCAGAAAGTTCACATAGTGGCAGGTGCTTAATTTCTGAGAAGCTTAAATCTTACTAGATGCCTTCTCTTAAGCCTTATTATACCTTTGGGGGCTTAAACATGCACACAAGTGGAGAAGTATTTTGATGTGGGGAACTAGATGACTCACCTTCCACATTTGCTTAATTAATATGTATATTAGGTACAATGCCCAGAATTAAGCACTTTCTTTGCTGTGCTAACTCCTTCACAAGGTACTGTATAACATCCAGGTACACATTCAGGTATACCATCTGACCACCTGGGGAAGATGCTTTTGCAGAACTACCTAGTGGTTAATTTTATTGCTATGTGAAGTCCAATATATAAGTCTTCTGGTCACAAACCCATCAGAAGTTGAACCCAGTGTGGGGCATGAAGGTTATCAAAAAAAGCTTCTACAAATACATCAGTAGCAAAAGGAAAATTTGGGAAAATATGGGCCTGCTGCTGAATTTGACTAGGGATGCAGTGACAAAGGACATGTAGAAGCACTCGGAGCCTTTATCAATTTGGTCTTTACTGGTAGGATTGGCTTTCAGGAATCCCAAGTTCCTGTGACCACTAAAAAAGTCCAGAGGAAGGAAGACTTACTCTTGGTGAAGGAGGATCAGATCAGGGAACATTTAAGCAAAATGAACAGCAAAGGTCCATGGGATCTAATGGAATACACTCACAAGCCAACATCACTGTGAGGCCACTCTCAATTGTCTTTGAAAGGTCATAAGTAATCAGTAGAGGTTCCTGAAGACCATAAGAATCTTCAAGAATGGCAAGAAGTTGGATCTGTGGAACTACAGGCAGGTCAGCTTCACTTCAGTCCCTGGAAGGGTGAAGAAGCAAATAATTCAACCTGATAGCGTTCTATGATGAAAGGACTAGCTTTGTGAGTGAGAGAGGAGCAGTACACGTTGCTGATCTTTCTCTACTCAGTCCTAGTGAGGTCACATCTGGAGTACTGTGTCCAGTTCTGGGCTCTCCAGGACAAGAAAGACATGAACATCCTGGTGCTCATCCAGCGAAGAGTCACTAAGATGATTAGGGACTTCAAGCATCTGTCATGTAAAGAGAAGGGAGAGAGATGAAAGCTAAAGGGAGAATCATTTAAATAGGTATAAATATCTGATGAGGGAGTTTAAATGAAGTAGAGCCAGGCTTTTCTTGATGGTGCACAGGTGCAGGACCAGAGGCAACAGGCACAGGCTGAAATACTGTAAATCCAATTTAAACATCATAAAACTTGTTGGTTTTTTTTTTTTTTGAGGGGTTTGGGGTTTTTTTTTTTGTGTGTTTTTCTTTTCTTTTAAATGTAACGATGATCAAACACTGGAACAGATTTTACAGGGAGGTTGTGGAATCTCCATCTAGGTGATTTCCAGAGATCCCTTCCAAACTCAACCATTCTGTGATTCTATGATGTAGAGAAGGTAATACTTCCAATTAAAACAGTTGCAACGGATAGATTGCATAGTTGCAAAGACAATGAGTATTGCATAATTAACAAGATATTTGAATTAATTTTTTTCTGTAACTGTGCTTGAAAATATAAGCATGCTTCCATTCTCTGCTGTAATTTTTAACGTGAGATCAATAGTATGTTTGGCATTTCTTGTGTTTCTTATTGTGGACATACTGCAATTCATTTTAGGCCCTTGGAAAGCTTCAGAGAGCATGGAGCCAATTTACAGCTGCCATTTGCATTGATCCAAAATGCCATGCTGCATATGATGGACGAGCTTCAGTCTGTCTTCAAATGGGTGAAAATTTTGCTGCACTTCAAGATATAAACACTGCACTAAAGGTAAATGTTAGCTTAAAGTGGTTTTACTAAAATCAGTCTGTTGCTATCAAGCCAGGCAAATACTGTATATTAATAGTTGCCAGTTTGGTAATCCAATTAACATTTTTTTAAAAGTAAATGTATCTTTGAAAACCAGAATAAGTTACGGTAAATTTTCCCTGATTAAGAGTGTCTACGTTTTCCTTTCAGCTCACGACCACTGCTCCGCTGCTAACAAATCGGGGTGTCATCAATCAGTTAATGAGATATCTACCCTGTGCCATGAAGGACTATCAACAAGCAATTTCTGTTGACCCAAGCTATGCTTTAGCCTATTTCAATGCAGCAAATATCTATTTCCATAATCGACAGTTCTCACAGGTAAGTCTGCAGTCTGTCTTTATACTGTCTTCAAAACTTTTTTCCTTGAATAAATACTGCATTTCCGTGAAGCTTTCTTCCATTGAATGTCATGTTCCTCTGCCAGGAGATGAATTAATCTCTAGTAATTAATAATAAATAATTATGCTACTGCAATGTATTTTATCATTGATATGAATGAACTAACAGGTAGGATACACGTCACAAAAAATTGTTAATAATTGAGATGCTAAAATCCCACTAATATTCAGTAACAGCCCCCCCCAGCCTAACTCATGTATATTAAATAACTATGGCACCATGACAAGGAGAATGAAAAGAATCTCTTGCTGATGAACTTTAATAATGAAGTCAGATATTCCTCCCGTTACCAGAGTAACTTTGGAGTTTTAAATCACCTAATTCTGCTTAAAAACAGTGGGTATCTTGAAATACAGGAATTGGATACTGAAAATCCTCTGGTGAGAGACTATGAAACCTGTTCAAAGACAAGGATAATTTATTTTTCTCTGTGTGAGGAGGCCCTGCAATGATTTTTCCTTTGGTCTTCCAGTCACATTTTCCTGGCTGTAGGCTCAGGCTTTTATTTGATTGGAGTTTTTGTGGTCCAGCAGCTGTGGAAACCTAGAACCCGCATGGATGCTTCAGCACATTTCATCTACTTGAATTAATTCTTACCTAGAATTGCCTCTGTAAACGCTTCAGCTTGCAGTTCACTTATTAAGGAATTGAGACCCCATCCCTGAATGTGTTTAAGAGCCATTTAGATGTGGTGTTGGGAGATATGGTGTAGGGCAGGATTTTGTAGAGTAGGGCTGATGGTTGGACTCGATGATCCCAAGGGTCTCTTCCAATTGGAATGATTCTATGAATTCACCATGTATAGTACAGACTTGACATACAATTTTAAGCCTAGCTTGTACTTCATGCAGCACAAGATATAGAAAAAAATAAAAATTGTTGTTCTTGTATGTTTCCCTGAGTTAGAATTCCTTGCTGTTCTTGAGCATAAGTTAGACTTGGATCAGGAATTCCTTAGGAGTCCAAGGTCACTGCCCTGTATATGGCTTCTTCTGTGATCATGTAATCTCTTTCCTTATGCACCTGGTGTCATTGTTCCATGACTGGTCTTGCATGGGCTGTTATTCCTCGTTACTGTGTTTCTGTGACTTTTTACCATCTCATAGAGGCTGTCTAATTATATGAAGAAGTTCAAGAATAGGTGTAGCATTATAAACTATTTTCTACGTTAATTCAAATTGGCTTTAGTGTGTAGCTTATTTCCTCTGCTATAAATACATTTTAACATAGACAGCTGTTATTTTTCAGAAGACTGTTTGAGTGGTGATTGACCTCTTTGTGGATATACATGCTGGTGCTGTTTCTCTTCTGTGCACAAAGAATGCTAAACAGAATAAGTAAAGACTTAAGAATACTAACAGCTTAAAAAAACAAGCTGGAATTTACAAGTTCTGCATAAGCCATTTCCTCTAATTTTAGCAGTGCTTCCAATTTGTCTCCAATTCATGTGTTTTATAGGCCTATTGCTACTATTCCAAAGTTTTACAACTTGACCCAAAAAATGAATCTGCTGTTATGAATCGTGCCATTACAAATACGTTTCTAAACAATATTGAGGAAGCAAAAGAAGACTTTGATAAAGCAATTTGTCTCTGCCCATCCTCTGCAGCGGGGTATTTTAACAGGGCAAATTTCTATAACACATTGAAGCAATATGAACTAGCGGAGAAAGATATTTCAACAGGTAATCTTCATTTACATGATTGTGTTTTGTGGTATATTAACAATTATGGTAACAAATTGTTTGACTTTAACGATGCAGAAAGTTTGTGTGTGTTTTTGCTAGTATATTTACTCTCTATTTTGATCAGATATTATGATGTGATTAAAAAGAGGAAGTTAAATTAACCATGCTAATTAATTGTTGGTTTTTTTCCTATTTTCAAAATTGAAAGAATATGTAAATTAGCAGATAAACTTTCATATAACTTGTATCATTAGCAGCTGAATAGAGCCCTGTTCTAAAGGAATTTGTGGCAAGAAGTTATGGGAAAACACTAAGCAAGTCTGGAAAAATTTGGTGAATTCTTGTGCGTGTGTGTGGAGATATCTAGGTGCCTAGAAAATGGCATTCAGGTAGCTTATTTTGTATATAAAGATGAAACGTAATGAACATGCTTTTTGTAGAACAAATGTTGAAATGGTATTTAGTTTTCATAAGCTTTTCTTTTGGGAATAGACATGATTCACAGAGAAAAGGAACTGAATCAAACTTTCATTTTGATCTTCATAAAACCCAAACCTTTTGTTCAGATTCAAACCATGTGAGCTGTAGTATTCCATTGCTGCTTTTGTCATTGCTACGGATGTGAGATTCAGCAGCTCTGGATACACAGGCACACTTGCTCCAGTAACTAAAGCTATGTTCAGTTTGTATTAATGTTATTGAAACAAAAATATATGACTGATTTTTGCAACACTTTGTTGTGGGGGATTTTTGCAGGTAATACTCTTTCCTGAAAAAGTAACTCGCTTTAGAGTTTTTTGCTTGTTTGCTTCTCCCTCTCCCCCCACTAGAAATCAGTTTACTTTTAAAGTGGAATTCGTCAAAATAGTGTTTTTACTTCACGGTTTTCATGACTAATGTTTTCATAGTGTTAGATGGTGAAAATTGACTAGACCAGGGAGCCGAATGATTTTAAGAAACCTTTCTCTCTGAAGCAGAATTCTAAAACATCAGAATAAGCATTCCAACAAGTATCTAAATCCTATTTGCACAATGGAGAAACTGAGTCAGATATTGGGTTAATTGCCATGTTCCAGAAGTTGGATGGTGGTAGTTTTCTTCTCTAAGATTTTGCTTGTGTTTCAGAGGAAAGCATGGTTTCTGATGTCAGGGCAACATGAATCTGTGATTCATAAATGGCATCAAAAAGGAAAAAAAAAATCCAAAGTATACAAAGTCGCCTGGCTTTTGATGCAAAGTTAAAGTATGTAATATGTTTTCTCTTGTGAAAGCATGTCTGCAGAGTTTGAACACTGACAAAGGTTTATGGACGATGCCTTTCTTTATGATTACGTAATAATGTTAAAAAAAAATATTTGCCTAACATTCCATTTCTTATTTTTACAGCATTGTCAATCCAGCCTAATGATGCCTTGATGTATAAATTTAGAGCTGATATTCGTGGTAAACTGGGTTTCAATAAAGAGGCTGTAGAAGACTACAAACAAGCAATCAGCATTCAAGAACAGGTTGATTTCATATGAAAAGATACCAGTTCTCATACTGCTTGGGTTCTATTTATGGATTTCTCATACCCTTAATTAAAAAAGTCCAACATATACGACAAATTTGTAATTTTGTAATTTTTTGTTCTACATGCATTTTATTCTCCTAAATAACATAATTAGCTTGATTGTGCAAAACTAACAGAAGTTATTTAGAATGGAATAAGACATTTCATTTTTATGAGTTACTGACTGTTCCTTCCCTGTTAATGTCAATACATAATTGATTGTGTTGTGCGCAAAATAAAGGACAGAGAGGAATTTATAGGCAGAAGACCTTGACCATATTGTTTATAGGAGGATAAAAGAGATGACACTCCCCCTTGTCCTCCAAATATAAATGCTTACAGTGATGCTAATTATATGTCACTTGGGCCATCTGGAAAATAAAATTTCTAACATGGCTACCAAAAGTTTGTGACTGCTAACTAGGTTTCACTGTCTTCCTGATCTTCCATCTACACCTTTTTATAAGATTTTCTATTCCCTGTCACTCACATGGTAGGGGGAAACCATTGTGGAAGGTCCATCTGTTGCAGTGTGTGAGAACTACTCTGCGGACTGAAATTTGAGAAGGACATGATTCAATTTATGATTAAAAAATTGATGTTACTTGCTTCCACTTTAATATATTTCACTTTGCCATCTTGAAGAGGCAGGTAAAAAAATGCATAAATAATAGATGATAGTTTTGTATTCTAAACTGTAAGAATGGGCTTAAGAATGGGCTCTCACCTAAATATGGAGATTGAAATGTGAATCGAAGTGACCAAAGCTTAAAAATTTTTAGGGTCTACCCATGTACTAAATGAAATCCCAAGTCTGACACAGTATGGTGAAGACAAAGGGCAAAGCAAAGCAGATGTCTTTGTCTCAGAAAGGAGAAAAAAAGGGAACGTTAAAGTCTTATTCAGCATGCAAGCAGCCCTATGGTTTCAGACACTGGAAAGATTTCTCAATGCACATGTGGCACTTCAATTCATAATCCCAGAGGTACAGGAATGGTCTGTGTACTTTCAGTTTAGGCTTAGGTGTAAAATGCTATCATTTTTCCTCTTGAAAAAGGGCAAACAGAACAGCCGAGAGGAACTTTCACAAAGCAATAGACATAACAGAAGATGATATGTGCCCATAATTACCTAGTGTTCTGTATGTGAAAAAATCCCTAAATATTAGAGAATAATCCAGAATAAAGTCAAAATAATCTGTTTTATATAGAATTATAATTAATGAGCTATATTGGCCCATTTAACTTCATAACTCCTGGAGGTAAGTGGTTTTTAGTTTAAGTGCTTTTGAGATGAAAATAAAAAGTGTTGTCATTGCTTTGTCTTAAAGAATTGCATTTTTTTTTTCCTCTGAGTGCCTAACACATTGCCATACACTACTTCTGTAAAAATATCTGTTCTTGCATATCTATCCAGTGTATCTTTAGCCAATATGGTAGACAGTGACTGGAATTTTAGCTTTGTTCTCATATCTTATTTTTTTTGCATATTACATTGTAAACATTCCTATGCTTTTATTTTTTTTTTTTATATTTGGGTTGGAAAAAAAAATCCCATGGTAAGGAAATTCAGAGTATATCAGATAAGAGCAGCTAACTCAGTAAAGCATTTGAGTCCATCTGTACTCTCCTTGCCTGCTCTCTTACCTTGTTTAATATCTTTGAGATGAGACTTTGTGTTGCAAGATCTGTGGTGATAAGGTTGATTGGTATAGATGGATCATAGTCAACATACATAAAATTTAAAGCAAGTTAAAATTCCATACTAAATTTTCTTTATTCATTATTAGTCTCTGATGTTTTAAAATGAATGTTTAAAGAGAGAAGTAATAAATCAAAATATTTCTAAGGTTTTTTCTTAAAATTAGATTAAAATATGTGACCATTGGCTGATTAAAAACAATTTTCTGCTTTTCTGTTCTCCAGTAATAGCTTTTAAAAGTTAGTTTTATCACACTATAATACAAGTAAAATATGGGAGACTGCAACACACAGTAGGAAGCAATTCTTTGTGACTATTACAGATTCAAGTATCAGAATAACTGTGTCATATCCGATTAGACCGTTGTATCGACCTGTTTCTGTAAAGAGTTCTAGTTTTCAGAGGTTTTGCTTTTGTGCCTTTAATATTGACTGTTATGTTACTAAAGCTAAAGTTAAGTTTGTGAAGTCCAAGGTGACTGCTTAAGTATTTACTGCTTTTTCCCTCATTCTTTTTTCTTATTTATTTACCTGATTTATTTTTTCAGTATCATCACCAGCCCAAGTGGATTAAATGTAATGTACAAAGTATAAATATATGTGTCTGTATTCCTTTGCATGATAATCATGGTTGGTGATGCATATTGGGGAATTGTTCACCTCGTTTCTGTATGCACACAAAGTCAAAAGTTTGCTTGCAGGATGGTGTTGGTGGTATTTTTGTTCCCTTTCTCCTTCCCCACATGCCTCTTTCAGCGTTCTTTTTTATTATCTGCAGAATTTTTTATTGATGAAATTGCTAAATTATGCATGATCCTATGGCCTTTTCCTTTCTGTGACCTCTTTATGAATTATCTGCTGATGGGTTGTGAGATAGTAGTACCCTCATCATGTACAGTGCATCATCAAACTTAAATCAGAATGAAGAGAGGTCAGACCTTTCCCTTGGATCCTTTCCTTGTGATATTCACTGTAGATTTTCTTTAGCTTAACCTCTCTTGAACATCAAACAGAACTGGACACTTTAAGGATTTTTATCTTTGCATATAAAAACTGAAACCAGATGCCATTAGTTATGATTCACTATTGATAGAATCACTTGACTTAAATTATATGGGCTCTTATAATCCGTCTTCTGCTTGTCTTTATTTTATTTATTTATTATTTTTCTGCATGGTGTAGATCTATTTTATAATCCTTAGTAGCTGAATATTTATTAATTTTATGGTTGGGTGCATGGAGTTAAATTTTTAGAGCTTTTAATCTATTACACAATGCTTAGGAAGTGGCTGGTGTACCATTGTATTTCCAATTTCATCATTTAGCATCAGTCTCAGTCACAATTCAGGAACCGTGTTAGATGCTTTTTAAAGAAAGTGGGAAGTAGATGGAGAATTTACTTGCACAATAAAACATGAAAATTTCAAGTTACATGATCAAAACTTACTACATTCTTTGAAAAATAGATTATCCTATTTTTTTTCTTCAATATCCTGTTTAAATTTCCTTTCTGACCTAAAAGAGATTTTATATTTTCTAAAGGCTTTAAAAAGTAGGTGGAAATATTTTGTATAATAGCACTCCTTTCCTAACTTTTAAAAAACAAATAGAATAATGGAGTCATTAATGATTCTAAGAAACACTATTCCACTAATAAACTACAGTTGTATTTTGCAGGCTAAACAGTAGCACTGGAACTTCCCTGTTGGGAGGGACTATGATAGATTTGTGGCATTCTGAATTTTGCCCAATCCAGTATGGGACAGGTGTTAAACTCTGAGGTTACTTCCATTGCTAATAATAGAACCAGTAAATTTTCATACTGGGATTATCAAAATGATTTTGCTTCGCAAATGCAGTTTAAGATAAGCTCTTGTCCCTTGCTGTGGGATGGTATTAGTTCTATTTTGACTTAAAATCTGATAATCTGAGCTTCATTTTTTTCCTACATTTATTTCCTTTCACTCTCTTTTTCCAGAAAATCCTTTTGCTAGACTGCAGTTAAAAAAAACAGAGTTACTAAGGAACCGTAGTTGCATTCAGGTTTTTTCCTCCCTCTTTAGAATACTGGTAATACCCACATTAAGGGGAAACAGGTGATGCTGTTTGATTAATAGAGAATGCAGTAGGTGACTTGTTATTAAAAAAGGACCAAAGCAAATATTTCCATGTGAAGCCCAATAAAGGAACAGGAGGTTATGAATAATCTTTCACAGGGTAGTAAGTTACACCCGTATGTCTATCAACTGAATGTTAAAGCATTTTCTTTCAATATTTTATATTTCAGAGTTTTTGAATGGGGATACATCACCACAGTGCTGATGAAGTAGATCTTTTGTAGCCCCCACTGAAAAGCCAAAGAAACTGGTAGTTTTTGAAAGCAAGCAGGGAAATTACTTTTTTATATGTTTGAGGAAGTTTTGTTTTTTGTAGTTTTGCAGCAGATCTTTGTCTAAAGTTATTTGATTGGACCTCAGTTTTTACCAGACTATATCCTATTTATTTACAACTCAAGTTAGGAAAACATTTGCATATTAGTAGTATAACTCTAGTTTAACAATCTAGTTTGAGAGGGAACCTGACAAACAGTGGCAGTGAGGCGGGCAACCCATGACAGAAAAGTAAATTTTGCAGTTGGTTATTTCACAAATTGTAAATGACAAATGTCAGTGATTTTTTCCCATGTCTTCAAGATCTCCACCTTTGGAAAATAAGTGGTTAAAATTTACTTTTAAAAAGCATTCCTGAAAAATATTTAGGTTCACCTTGGAGTTACATGAACAGGATATACACGGTTGTTTGTAGCTTACAGAGAAGGATGATATTAAAGAAAATTGATGTTGAAGCGACAAACTGAAAACTTCATCGACAGTAAATAAAACAGGGTAAAAGCAAATGTTCTCAGCTGAATTCCAGTGTCAGCTGCTCTTCCGAGTTCCAGAGAGTTTGGGGGTGTGGGTGGAGTTGTTTTTAATTGAGAAGCAGGGCTTTGGGACAGGATACCTGATGAAAAATGCAAGAGCTTCCCAGCTGGCCACACGCACCAGCAATGCAGTCAATTCAGAATACAAATTTGTAGCTGGTGACTGTACTGCTGAGACAGATTGAGGAGATTGCTGTATGAGATCGCCATAACAATGAAAGTGAAGAAAGTGTGAAAGTGAACAAAACCCTGCACTTCTACGGTAGAAAACAAGCCATGCACGAAAGTTGCTACTCTTTATAAGAAAACCCGGGAGTTTTAAAAGATTGGGAAAACTCTTTGTCAAAAGGTAATGAATGCAAGTGATCTATCATGATATCTGAGTTTGTAATTTTTTCAGTTTACTTGTCTTTGACCTGAAAGAATGGAGTAAATTCTAATGCTTTGTTCATTTAAGTGGGGGAAGATTAACTCTAATGCACAGAGAGGATAGTCATATGGCTGCTGCTGTGGGATTCGCACTACATTGTAGTTTTTGAGCAATTGGGTTTTAGTCTTGCCTTTCCAGGTATGCATATGAAAGTGAATTTTTTTCTTTGTGCGATTAGGGAGATGAATCAAATCTTAGTTTCTGTTTTATTTTTATCTCAACATTCTTTCCCTAAGAAACTTATCTCAGAATTGTGTTTTGTTTGAAGACTGCCAAATGATAGCAGATTTGTTGTTTTCAACAAATTAAAACAAATGCAATACACCCTCATGGAAGGAAATAAGAAAACTCTTGGTAATGTGCTTCTAATTTCAATGAGAAATATGCCATTTTCCCCACCTTCTTATGTATATGCTACACCTGTATTGCATTTTATAAGGCTGAGATAAAACCAAGTACCAGCTCAACCTTAAACCTGCTTGAGCTTTCTATGAGCAGACTGTGAGGAGAAGGAGGCAGGACTCATGTAATGCCCGCACAGTGCTACAGAATCATAAAATGGTCAGAGTTGGAAGGGATCTTAAAGGCCATTGAGTTCCAACCCCTGTGCCATGAGCAGGGACACCTCCCACTAGAGCAGGTTGCTCAAAGCCCCATCCAGCTTGGTCTTGAACACTCCCAGGGATGGGGCATCCACAACTTCTCTGGGGAACTTGTTCCAGTGTCTCACCACCCTCACAGTAAAGAATTTATTTCTGGTATCTAAACAGACATTGTACTTTCTGCTATCTATATCGACATTACTGAGCAAAGACTGCCTGCAGCTCAACACAAAGGATGTTTCTTACTATGGGCCTCTGACTGCTGTCTTCTAGTAACCCTGGCTCTGTACCAATGCCACAAAGGCAGATGGTCTAGGCTGGTACGGTGGGCCCCTCAGTGAGCCATGGTACACCTGGGCCATCTACTCTGTTTAAGTTAAGAGCATCCCTGGGTAGAAAGAATATCAGCTCAAGTTACATGTTATGTCTTCTGTCCCGCTCCAACCTAAGCCACAAGTGCTTGAGCATGGGCTTGTGTGGACACGAATTTGGATTTGGGTTGGCAATGAGCCAAACCTTAAAAAGCATTGATTATCAGGAAACAAACAAACAAACCAACCTGGGATAAATGTGCTTGCAAAAATGTGCTCTGAAAAAGCCGATGTGCATAAAGGTAATGTTTTAAGTAACCTTATTCAGAAGACGACTTTCTTACAAAGTGTGACCTCAACTAAGACCACCAGAAGATGGCACTCTGCTGTCTTGAGTGGAACAGCTCTACTTCCAACAAACCTGCTGCAATTGCAGCCTGCGGCTCTGGTAACCGTTGGGAGGAGGTATTACGAGAAGGCATATGCTGGTGTTTTCTAATGCCTCTGGTGTAATTAACGCTATTCTCTCACTTCCTTTTTGATATGCTGCACGCAGTTCCTTTCTAATAAAATGATAACTGAGATTATCATACCTCACAAGCACTTACGTAACATAAAACCATAATATTATAATGTAAACAAACACGTATATGAACATGTGCACAAGCACATTCCTATATATATGTACACACATATGCAATAATGCAGGTAATAAGCAGCACAGGTCCTTAATAACAGCTCTTTTCTTGTCCTGATTTTTTTTCTCTCCTTGTTTCGAGGTAATTTTCTACAAAATGAGGCATTTAGAAAAGGAAGGCAAACTGTGAAAGCTTTTAACGGCTCCTAGCAGTTGTATTTTACACCATGTTTCTTTTTATCCACTCTCCCACGCCAGTAAATTCTTTTTGTTGCAAAAAGAAAGCGTTATCATTGCTATCTGTTAGAATTCAAACAGAAAAACTAAAAAGTGCCCACACCTGGCTTCATGAGCCATTCCTCCTCTCTCGCCTTTTTAGCCCCCCCGCCCCGTTCTCAAAATGGACACAATGCTTTGTTTGGAGAGAGTGAAAAAGGCAAAGTGCTTTCACTGAGGAACAAACCCCAGAGCCTGGGGTCAGTGGCTGTGACCTTCCCAAGCAAGTCTTTGTCAGCTCCAGTAAAAGGAAAGCAGGCACCAGGCATTATCAGAGCTGCAAGCCTGGTTTCTCCGCTCTTGAGACTCTTAAATTGAATTGCAATCTATTTCTTTTTTTTTTTTTTTTTTTCTTTTTTGTGACTAGATGCATATGTGCGTGTGATGGTCATTAAAATCCAGATTCAGAATTCATTAAATCCAATGAAAAGAGCTTGGTTTTAAATCAAAGCTACAAACTACAGAAGAATGATAAATATTCGCTCCCTTGCCACTGCTTTTTTCCATGTTTACAAGAACTAGACTGGTGTGACTGACCTGTTATTGGAAAAGGTGGTGTTATTTATCAGCTTTTCCTGATCTGTTTAAAAGTAATGCAGTGTGACAAAGAGTTTTTAACCATTCTGAAAATGTGAATTTATAATACATGAACAACTTTGCAGTTCAGTGTTTTTTTCCAAGTAGTATGTGCAACTTCATTTAGCGGTCTCCTCAGTTCACTCCTTACTAAGGCTGTTCTCACGGGGAGGTAAAATGAAACAAAAAATGCGCTGGAGACTTGTGGTGTTTTACTTGATAGTGACTTCCCCAGATAGACCTGGGTGGTGTAAATGAGCTCTCTATCTACAGAGATTCATGTCTATTAGATGATGTTGCCTGTACTCTTCTTAAACAGAAATGCCTGGTATAAAGGGAGAAAAATGGGTCTCAAGGGCATGGCAGAGCATTCTGCTCCTCTCAGCTGTCCCTCTTCCCCCAAAACATCAGGTGGCTGTGAATGTTGGAGAGATACTCTAAGCTTTCTGGGTGGGGAGGAACCTTTTTGTTTGTCCCCACTGCAAATGCTGGGCTTCTGGTCTGTGGAGGGATGATTTCCCCAGGACTCCTGGGAGGTGCTCAGTGGGGGTGATGCTTGCCCCCCATCGCTCCCTCCATGCAGACCTCCAGAGTGTGGGCTGTGTGGCTGCACAAACTCTGACCCGGATGCTGGCAGATATGATCTTCACAGCCAGTCTCCATTAGGACAGACTCGAAGAGTATGAATAAGAAACCATTTTGTACTTACTTAAAAAGCCAAATGGTATCTTATTTGTGCTTTTTTAACTTTCTACCTAGCCTTAGTTAACATGCTGGTAACTCTGACAAGCTCAGCATCCATGCAGTTATCAATTAGAAACTTCTTGATTTAATGAGAAATTCATACACTAGTCTTTAAATAACCACTTATTTCAGAAATGTGAAGATTACTTAACTAGAGGCTTTCCAAATAGTACTTTGATTCTAATTAAAGCTATTCAGAAGCTGTGAACTAAAGAAATAAAACCTACATCATTGAAGACTAGCTCTTTAGTAACTAATCTGTGTATCAAGCAGAACAAATGTGATAAGTTAGTTGTAATAGGGAGCTAATTAGTACAAGAACCATTAGCCTTGTTTTCTAATAATAGCATTATCTAATACTGCATCCTTCTCTGCTGGTTGCTTTCATGAGCTTGCAGGGAAAAAATGCATTTTATTTTTCAGCAATATTGAAAAACTTGCTGACTTGCCTAGTCTCATTAAGTATTGCAATGTTTATTTCTGTATCAAGGGACACTGCAAATAGTCTAGCACATTCACATTTAAAATGTTAATTTGAAACTTAAGGTTCATATATTTAAAAAAAAAGTAAGTGAAGCATCTATATGAGAAAAGAGCAGGAGATAGAGTATTGTTTTTTGTGGAGATATAGGTCACAGAATCACAGAACTGTCCAGGTTGGAAGGGATCTTTAAGATCATCTAACCATCAACCGAACTGATAAAAACCCATGTCACTAAGCACGATGTCAACCCATCTTTTAAACACCTCCAGTGATGGTGCCTCAACCACTAGGTGCCTCAACCAGGGTGCTTCAACCACCCTGGGCAGCCTATTCCAATGCTTAATAACCTCTTCAGTGTAAGAAAATTTCCTAATATCCAACCTGAACCTTTCCTGGCACAACTTGAGACCATCTCCTCTTGTCCTATCGCTTGTGACTTCGGAAAAGAGACCAAACCCTGCCTCTTCACAACCTCCTTCAAATCCAAGCAATGTAGGTATGACTATGCTGTGTTTTGCATCAACTTTTTTCAGCTGTTGCTCTCCATTTTAGGATGGGGTTCTTGATCTCATGGTTTTGCAGAAGTTTGTGTAAAAGGGCTGGGGCAGTGCAAGGAGGACCTAACAACCCTCTAAAGAGAGGACATCCTTTGTAGCAGATGTTGTAGATGTTGCAGGTAACTATCTCTGAAGGCCTACAAAGACTACAACTCTTGGTGAAGCTCCTGTGCTAAGACAGCATCATAGATGAGACTGCGATCTGCAGCACTGCTGAAACCCAAAGTGACACTGTGCTCCTTGCTTGCTCTTGGTGGTTACTGTGGTATTGATGGCTTTTAACACCTAAGTTATTCCTTACCATCTTTGTCTGACTAATGGCAAGCTTGGGTTTTTTTTCTCTTTACTGCCATTATCTGGGATTTGGGAGTGTGAGCATCTGCGATGTTGAGTCATACCCACATAGTTGCATTCATAAAGGAACTTGAGCACTTAAAATCCTGAACCCTTAATGCATCTCTAAGCAACCCTTCTCTGTGAAACAATTCAGAGTGTATTCAGACCTGGAAAACTTTGGTTGATACTAGATTGTTAAGAAGCAGCCAATATAATTACTAAAGTAGCAAAGAAGAGGAGATTACATTTCTACTGTAATTTTTTTCCCTTACTGATTCAACTGGGAGCTCCTTTTCAGCTACTCTTGGGGCTGGTACATATTTCACCATTTTCTGTAGTAGCACAGGCATGTTTGAGCCTTGGCTCTGAATTGGGATGGATTTTGTAACACCCTATCTGGGGTGACCTGCATGGAGTGCTACCGTGGGAGACAGATTTTTTTTACAAGCCATTACAGGATGGCTTGAATTCCTGGTTGAAATGTATGGACTGAGCTACCCAGATCTGCAGACGTGTCACACCTGACTAATCAAGTAGAGTTGTAAGTGGTTTGTAGCACTGCTGCCCTGTAGTCATCCTGGAGCAAGTACATTTTTTTTTAGCGCTGCTTTTTAGGACTTGTATTGAATTTTTCCAGAAAATGTACAGGGTTTATAGCTGGGCAAAATACTACTTGCTGCACCTTTTTGATGTGTGAAGAAACAGCTAAAAGAGCAGTGAATGAGCCTCAGATCTCTTCTTGTTACCACAGGCGCTGTCTGTGTGGAAGCCCATCTGCTGAGACCCCTCCTGCTTGTCCAAGAGCAGAAGACAGGTTGTAAGGAGAGGCACCGACAGCCAGCAGGGAACAGCAGTCAAAGGGCCAAGCTGGGACTATTAGTTGCTGAGGAGTGGGTGGTCTCACGCAATGCTGCCAGTATAGTCAGGATGAAAACATGACCTTCCTGTACAGGTTGTTGTGATCTGCCCTCCAACTTCACGTATTTACGCACCACACTGAGGGGAAAAATAGCCCAGCTGGATCGAGCCCTGTGGTGTGAGCAGTGCTGGAGCATGAGAGGACATAACTTCTCATTTCAGACTTGCTCCAGCTCCCGGGCAGGAGGAGGTAAATGGAGACGACACCCTTTACATGACAGCACTGAACCCAGCGATGGTACTGTACTCCATTTTTGTCCCTGTAAAAGCAGAAAAACAGAGAGCTAACTTGTTACAGAATTTAACAGTGTGCATTTTGTCCTTTAGAAAATGAAGATTTTCTCACAGACTCTTTGGAGCTAAAACTGTTTGCAGAGTGATTTTTCACTCGAGGAAAGACAGATCTAGAAAGAGAGATTGCCACCACAGCTATCCCCCCAACTGTCCTCATGTAACAGACACTTTGCTCAGGCAGGTCTCCTTTGTGCCCTTTCCTCTGTGAATGAGCTGTCAGCCACAAAAGGACATTTTAACACCTATTGCAGAACTAATACTTTGCTCACAGAAATGCAATGTGAAATTTGCACTTCATCACAGGAGGAAAAGCATATGGCAATGTCTGGGGTTCTCTGTAATAGCAAACAGTTCTAAACGAAATGTCCAGGTGAGAGGAGGAACTTTGGCCACAGGAAATGCAGTACCTTGATGGTCCCCCGCCAGTCTAATTAGAGCAGAAAAATCCTTGCCAGCTTCCAAGCAGGAAGATAAGCCCAAACGCTAGCAAGACACCCTGGACCTTTCATTTGACTGTGAGCACCAGTTTCGCATCCTAGCATAAACCAGTTGCTAATGAGTCGTTAATGGGTGTTTCCAAGGGAGGCAAAAACGCTGCAGGAGCAGAGCTGCGCAGTGGATGGGTGGAGGAGCAGACTGCCGCAGCCTTTGCAGAACAGGGCATCTGGTATGTTTATGGCAAACAGATCCTTACTCAATTCTGTTTTCTGATTTTTGGCCCATAAAAGGTAAATCGAGCCAAGTACACCGTGATTGCTCTGTTTATAATTTGGCTAAAATGAAAAAGATGTTTGTGCTGAAATATTAGTGCATAAATGTTCTGCTGTTACATCCTTTCCTTTGAGAATAACTGAAGTCGCTTTGTTCTTATCAGATGTGGTAGTCACAGGTTGACACGATGCTTTGGAGCACAGATGCACAAACTGATGGCTGCACCTTCCCGACTGAAGTGATTGTTTAAGTGACTTAATAACCTAAGAACCTCCTTCTAGCTAAGGGATATGAATTAATTTTCCTTGGGAAAGCATGAATACAGCCCTGATAGACAGCTGTGGAAAATGAGATGGCTTTGGTAATGGCATCTGATCTACCAAGACTGCAGGACAGAGAATTCCATTACTGTATATGTTACTTTTCACTGAATCACAGAAAGGTTGATGCTGGAAGGGACCACTGGAGGTCGTCTTGTCCAATCCCCCTGTTCAAGCAGGGCCACCTAGAAGGTTGCCCAGAGCCTTCTCTAGAAGGATAACAAGTAGCCTGTTTGTGATGGTGATGTGGTGATGTTATCCCAGGAGCTTGATACAGTTTTTTTCATTATATCCTTTTTTTTTTTTTAAATATTATTGTAATATTAATACTTCATTAGTTTAGTTCATTGTAAAATGAAAGAAATCTCTTTACCTCTTCATCTCCTCTCTTTTGTGGGGGGAAGGGCCATCTGTCATTCTGATTGCCCAGTTCAGTCTAAAACACAACATTGTGCAAGGACAATCGCAGTCCAAGTGCAAATAGTCCCATAAAATGCAGGAGATGAATCGAGAGCTCTCTGCTCCCCACCCCGGTCATTGTGGCGCTGTGCAAAACCACACGTATATATAAAGATGCTTTTAACTGAAAAGATAACACGTGGGCAGAGCACTTTCCAAGGCTAGATTCACCTTAATCAGTAGGCTGAATGCAGATTATACAAAGAATTAAATTGTTCCCTGTATGTAAGTATCTGCAATCCATGAAGTGACAGGTTCTCACAGTAAGCCAGTTGCATCTGAATGAAAAATATCCTTTGCCCTAGTTAACTAATGTTTATAAATAAGTCTGGATTTATTTTTTCAGATTATGTATTTGGTAATGTATGACATAATGCTACTTTAAGCAGAGCTTGAAAATAACTTGGAATTAAGATGAACAGAGTAAATAGGACATCTGTTTTATCTGGATTTCTGCAATGTGTTAATATTAGACACAATTGTTTTATTTGCTAATAGAAATGTATATTAAAAACTTGTATTATTTGAAATACTGCTTGAGCATTGCAGTTGACAGTTCCCATGTCCTTACAAGAAGCAAAGAATGTTTTTACAGCTTTTCTGTCCAATCTCACAAGGAAATGGAATAAATTGTTTTTGCACATTTGATCCCAGTGGAATAGGTGAAGTGGTCACTTTGCTGCCTGTGGGTCAAATGCAGGTGCTAATCCCCTACAGGATCAGAGCTTTGTTTAAAGGATGATGTTATCTTCTGAAACTAATATCAGTACTTAATGTTAACAGATAAGCCCTGCCACACTTTGGCTGCAATTCGAGGTTTTGTAGGTTTGCAGGAGCAGGCCAAATACAGAGAAAAATAGTAGTAAAGATTCCCAGCTTCGCAGCGAGTGTAGTATTTTAATTGCTGGCATTACCTTTAGCAAACCTCGAGAGGGCAGTAGAGGCATGAGGCTTCTGCCCTGATTCTGGTTCCAATTATGCTTGTTACTGGTGTAATCAGTCGTCTGATTATTCCTCTTTTACAGCTGTCTGAGTGTGGGCCCAATCAGTGTAGAATTTGAGTTAAATTCACCTTCACTTAGAAAAACACAGCAACATTTTATTTCTTTCTTTTTTTTCAGTTTAAACTTTTATGATAAAAATAATGACAGCTCCCTAAAGTAAACAACCCGTCATAACCATTTTTGATGTTTTAAGAAATAATCTAGAAAGAAGAGCTACAAAGAACTGATTTAAAATATTTTAATGGAATAAGCTGAAACTCCCCTAAGTGTAAAAAATCCCAGATGAACTTGTAAGGTATAATGTGAACAAATAAACACAAAAGAGGGAATTCAGCAGAATGATTGATATTGCATCCTCATCTTCTAAAAATAATAAAAAATAAAGGAATAAGCAGAAACTAAATACAGAGGCACTGATTTGCATGCTTTTTTTTTTTTTTTTTTTTAAATCTGTAAAAAGAGAAAAGCAGGGTGTGACTGACTAAAAGAAATAAGATGTGTTGTATCTACACGGCTAGACAAAGACTTGGCCAAAATGTTCAGCTAACTGGAGCTAATGTAAGAAGACAATTATCTTGGAGGTGTAAAGCGTCCGGAAGAAATCTTCTTAATTTAGGATTTTTAGTGTTGTATGCATATTTCTGGTAAATTCGGATTCATTTACTTATAGGGAAACGCCCCTCTCCCCACCACCACTGCCCCAGAATATACAAGGAAATATTAGCTCACAGAACGAGATTATCACACCTAATCACTGTCCTAGGTGTTGTACAAATGAGTTAAGGAGCTTGGCAGAACACTCAGCTAGGAGACGTTCCATGACACGAAACTGCTAAAATGGGCAAACCTGAGTGAGGAGGTCTGAGTGCTGGGAAAGAGAAGCAAATGATCTTGCCATAAGTGTCTTTGCAGCTGAGGAAAGGTACTTGTGACCAGTTTATGAGAGAAGTTTTTACAATGATAAAACTGGTGGCTTTGATGTGTGGAGTCACTGAGGGATGTGTATTATATTCACTGCTTTCCCCTTGACCGTGTAGCAAGTCATTTCATTAGAGAAAGCAATCTGATTGGTCAGGACTGATCTGCCCTGTTTAAATCTACACTTCACTGCCTTCTTGTCCTTCATTTGTTTGCAAATGGATCCTAAGGAGATGTGCTGCGTGGTCCTTCTAGGGGCTGAGTTGAAGCTGGCCAGTATTTAGTTTCTCAGTTCTACCTCTTCACCCTTCTTAAAGATGACTGTAATATTTAGCCTTTTTCCACGGACATTCCTGGATCATTACATGTTCTGATGATACGACTTCAAAATCACATCACTCAGCTATTTCATCATCTTTCAGTGGGTCCCATCTATCCCACTAGACATGGACACACACAGTTTCTCTAAATAGTCCTTAACTTCTGCATTTCCTCCTTTCTCCAACTGTGCAGGTGTGTATGAAGGTCTAGGAACTTTTTGAAGACAAAGGCAAAAACCTCATTGACTGTTTCAGCTTTCACTGTACTGTCTGCCACCAGGTTGTCTCCCCCACCCAGCTACAGCTTCACAGTTCCTTGGAACCTCAAGTAGCTAGTTTGCTACTCACAGGCATATAGAACTGTTTTGCTTTAACCCTTTATGCCCCTCAGTAGATTGAGCTCCAACTGGGCTCCATCTTTCCTGATACCATCCCAAAGCAATAGCTTCACACTCCTCCTTTCTGCTTCTTGTAAGTTTTCTTTTGGTGTTGGTTTTTTTTTGGTTTGGTTTTTTTTTTTTTTTTTCCATTTTAATTCATTAGCAGCTCCTTGCTTTGCCAATTGGGCATTTTGCTGGAATTTCTGGTTGCATACAAAATCAGCCCAGTCTTTTATAAGAATGAGATGGTATTTTGTTAGTACATCTATTTTTTTAGTAATTTTAGATTAAGCTCTGCCGTTGGCCAACTTGTAGATCTTGTGACCCAGTTTTTATGACAATCATGCCCTTCAGGAATCACTTCAATTCTGAACGTTTCCCCTCTCTTTCTTCTTTCAATAATTTGGAGTTTTGCCTTAACACAATTGTCCTGGTTCCGGGAGGGATGGGGTTAATTCTCGCCTGGCTCTAGCAGGCGCACAGGTATTCCATCCCCTGAGAGCCATGCCCAGGGGGTAGCCGGGGAGCCGGCGGGGAAGGGGACAGGAAGTCGGTGGTGGCAGTGCCCGGTCCGGGGACGGTCAGTATCGTAATCTTGTTTATATGTATATCCTCTGTCCGTGTTAGTGTTTTCTCGTTCCCTTTGTTGTTCTGTTAAACTGCCTTTGTCCCAACCCGCGAGTTTGGCTTTTTCTTCTTCTGATTTTCCCCTCCCGGCTGTGGAGGGGCTTGAGAGAGAGCAACCGCCGCCTGGTTCTTTGTTGCCGCTAAACCACGACTACGATGCACATGTAGCTGAGGCAACTTCCACGTGTAACCTTGGCAAAAACCACGTGCAGCGCAGGTCCAGCTGACTTATCTTCATTCAGGTCCCTGTTCTATACTTGCAGTATGGCTGACCCGGTAATACCACAGACAACGGAATGTGTTTATTGTACACGCGTATTGCACAGAGGCAACCACTTCTAGTTTCTACAGCTTTTGATAAAACAATACTTTTCTCTTTGAACACAATCCTTCAGGTACAACTAACTGGGAGAAGGAAGTCTTTGTTCCACAAATCTCAGAATGCCTATAGTCAGCTTGGAAGGCTCAGGTCACAAGAACGTCATCATTTTGATGGGAGGTTTTATACAAGTGAGGTCTTTAGAGACTTTGCGAAGTTCTTCCCATGTCAAACAGAGTTGNGTACCTTCTACTACAGCATCATCCAGTGATGACTTTGGTGAGGGCAGGATTTGATTTTACTTCCCAAGCACCTATTGCACGCAAAGGTTAGATGGCAGAAGTCGCTGCAGCCGTGAAGCAGCAGTTCTCACTGTGCAACTGAATTATCTAATTTCATGAGCTGTGGCTGCAGATGTAGAGGCTCAGGCTTGACTTACAGCATGAAACATCTGTTAGAGGGAGTGAGCTGTGAACAACCAACAGAGCCACGGGAAGAGGCACTGAGAGAGTTGCTTTGTATAATACCTAATTTCTGTTTATTGTGTTGCATCAAGAGCTCAGTTTGAAATCAAGCTGTTTATATGTTGTTGTTCCTTAGCAAAGGTTCATTTGTCAGAGGAGGCAAGCCTTCTGCAAGCTTATGGTGAATGGAAATTTCAAGACAATTGAAAGAATTTTTCTGCATCAAGTAAGGGCAACTTCAACAACAGACAGCTGGAGATTTAGTGTGTTTTTAACAACAACAAAATAATAAGTAAAAGGATTGTGGATTTTAGAAATCCTGCCATTTGCCACTGGCCTGCCTGCTACCTCGAGCAGCCAGTGGAGTCGTGAGAGGTTTTTGTTCACCATCATCATTACCATCACTCCCACAGTAAAATGTGTTCCCAAGGCTTGGATGGGAGTACTCTCCGCTGGTTAAAAACTGGCTGGAGGGCTGGGCCTGGAGACTGGTGGTAAATGGAGTTTAATCCAGTTGGCAGCTGGTGACGAGTGGTGTCCCCCAGGCCTCAGTACTGGGGCTAGTTCTCTTTAACATCTTCATCAATGATCTGGACGAGGGGATCGAGTGCACCCTCAGTAAGTTTGCAGATGACAGCAAGTTAGGTGGGAGTGTTGACCTGCTTGAGGGCAGAAAGGCTTTGCAGAGGGATCTGGACACGCTGGATCAATGAGATGAGCTTCAATAATGTGAANGGGGTGGTGGTGGTGGTGGAAAGGAGGTACAGAATATCAGCGTGCTGAGCAGTGTGAAGGCAAGACTTGTTCTGTACCAGAGGAGTAATGGGGAGAGTGGGCTGAGCAGTGAAAAATAGAGGTCATTTTGACTGAAGGAAAAAACAATATGGACAAGGTGATAGTGGTAACTTGTGACCACTGAATGAAGTTTCAGATTCATTACTAGTAGTAAGACTCTTTGTTCTGGGGTGGTGGGAAATAGATTGGAAAGCTGCTTGGTTGTCTTGTTTGTGGGTTTTTTTTTTTAAGGGATCATTCGAAACAGAGAAAATNCAAGCTTATGGTGAATGGAAATTTCAAGACAATTGAAAGAATTTTTCTGCATCAAGTAAGGGCAACTTCAACAACAGACAGCTGGAGATTTAGTGTGTTTTTAACAACAACAAAATAATAAGTAAAAGGATTGTGGATTTTAGAAATCCTGCCATTTGCCACTGGCCTGCCTGCTACCTCGAGCAGCCAGTGGAGTCGTGAGAGGTTTTTGTTCACCATCATCATTACCATCACTCCCACAGTAAAATGTGTTCCCAAGGCTTGGATGGGAGTACTCTCCGCTGGTTAAAAACTGGCTGGAGGGCTGGGCCTGGAGACTGGTGGTAAATGGAGTTTAATCCAGTTGGCAGCTGGTGACGAGTGGTGTCCCCCAGGCCTCAGTACTGGGGCTAGTTCTCTTTAACATCTTCATCAATGATCTGGACGAGGGGATCGAGTGCACCCTCAGTAAGTTTGCAGATGACAGCAAGTTAGGTGGGAGTGTTGACCTGCTTGAGGGCAGAAAGGCTTTGCAGAGGGATCTGGACACGCTGGATCAATGAGATGAGCTTCAATAATGTGAAGTGCTGGGTCCTGCACTTGGGACTCAACACCACCGTGCGGCGCTACAGGCTTGGAGATGAGTGGCTGGAGAGCTGCGTGGTAGAAAAGGACCTGGGGGTGTTGGTCGACTGTTGGCCGAACAGTACGCGGGAGGTGATCTCACCGTTTCCCTGTACTTGACCTTGGTGAAGCCCCACCTTGAGTACTGTGCCCAGTTTTGGTCTCCACACCACAAAAAAGATATTGAGGGGCTGGATTGGGTCCAGAGAAGGGCAATGAAGTTGAAGAGGGGGTGTGGAGAATAAGTCTTATGAGGAAATGGGGACAAATAGGACAAGAGGAAATAAATGGGACAAAACAGATGAGGATCTGGGGTTGTTCAGCCTTGGAGAAAAGGAGGTTGAGGGGGAGACCTTATCACTCTCTACAACTCCCTGAAAGTAGGTGGTAGAGAGGCTAGTGTCGGGTCTTTTCTCCCAAGTAACAAGTGATAGGACAAGAGGAAATG
>VXBJ01001149.1:60907-121618 GCA_013400055.1 Nycticryphes semicollaris | reverse complement strand
AGTGCTTAGTGTCATGGTTTAGTGATGGTTCTTTAGTTTGGGCTTTTTTTTTTTTTTAATCAGAGTTAGGTTGATGGTTGGACTGAATGATTTTAGCAGTCCCTTTCAACCTAAACAATTGTACGATTCCATGAATCTATGATTGTATGATCTGGCCATGGTCACTGCAATCAGCTTGTTGCCATCGTGGCTGTGGTGTTTGGTCTCCCAGCTCAGGCCTTTGTGCACTGACATGCCTGTGGGCCACCACCCCCTGAGACATCAGCCCCACAGTGGCTGCCCTCCAGCCTCTTGCCCCTCGCTCATGCTCCCTGCTCCTCCTCAGGCCAGCAGGTTCTGCCTACTGTGTTTATGGCCTGGCCACCAATACTCACTCCTGTCAGGCCACTCTACCTTTAGTTTCTGGTGGATGAAGCATTTCTGGGTGCATCCCATAAGAAAGGGAAGAATTTGGCTTCTTCAGTCCCTCATGAAACGCAGGAAATCCCAGTCCCACAGCACACCCTGTGTCCAACATGCTGGCTCCCGCCCCTGCTTTGAGGCCGAGTCCTGGGCTCCACTGTGGATACTGTAAACAGAAAAACGCCCTTCCTGTTGGAATGCTATTGTGGCACCATACAGGGGCTAAACGCCATATCCCCTGTTTACTGCAGGAGGACATCTCCAGACACAGGGCTCCTTGCTGGTAAGGTGCTGGGGTGGCCATTTTCTCCCTCGGGTGTGATCACTGAACAGTCTGCCCAGGCTTCAGGTGCTGCTTGGGTTGTGACAGGAGGAAAGCCAAATACGCGAAGAAACGTCAGATGGCTGTACATTTCTGGTGAACTCAGACTCCCCTAAATGTACCAGCAGGACCTGAGAGAAGGTTTTATTTAAAGCTGCTGAGGGGGAGGTTAGAAAGCCTGTCTGTGAGGTCTGCATACAGTCCTGTTCTTACGCTGATGCCACCATTACTCCCTCGAGCACTGGGCAAAACCTGGCTCTGCTCTTCACTGTAATTTTTTTATCACAGACCTCAGAAAAGAGCACTTGACTTGGGTTTTTTGCTGGAAATGAGGGCAGTGTTGGATATTATCCTATACCCCTAGAAGGAAGTAAATAATTTGGGGAGAATTTCATGCTTTCTGAAGTACCGACAGTTTAACTTCTTTGTAGTTTTTGTACTGCTGTAAAATACCTCACAACTGTGGCCTGAAGCAGTACAGCAGATTTCTGTGCAGCATTGCTCTTCCTTCCATGCAGTTCCTTTATTCAGTGTGACTGCATCTTCAAATGGGATTAGGTGACAGTGTGTTTGAAGTGCAATGCTGATTAAAATCAAACCCATCTATTTCCTAGTATATTGCGTATATGGATTTGGGAACATAGCCTGACCTGACTTTTCTTTAAATCAAATAAAAAGCAGAGTCATCCAATGGAGGTCTGAATTGCCATTATATAGGGTTCTCACCAGTCATAAATGACAGGAATTAAAGCACTTTTGAAATAAATGGGACAAAACTTATAAAAAACAAATAAAAGCATCTACGATTACAGACCTCTTGCTTGTTTAGAGCTACTGCTCTAAGCAGACTATAAGCTAGAAATAGAGATGGTCAAAAAAAGTTATAGAGGTAAAGGATGTTATGTTGCCTCCACACTCTTCTATGGTAGAAGTCACTGAAAACCCACTAGATCTTGCATACAGATGGGTCAGGGCAACTGGCAGGTTGCTCCTTGATTATCTTTCTTCCTTCAAGCAGTTCAGGTAATTGGGGCCACATGGTCCATGCCATGATTCGTTATTCCCTTTGCACTGCACCTGAGGCAGCTGTAGCTGGAAAGCCTGTGGAGACATTGTCAGCTTTTTTGAGCAGTACTGTGCGGGTAAATTTTCAGCAGAATTCTGCAAGTCTCTGTTGGGTAAAGCAGGCAGCAGATTGCTTTTTTTTTTTTTTTTTTTTTTTTTTTTTCTAAAATGTGGGACTTTTTTTTTGTGATCTGACAAAATGTGAGACTGTTTTTTTCCACAGAGAGTTGGAAAAAGTTTATATGAGTTTGACTTCTTGTTTCCTAACCCACCAAAGCCTGTTGAGAGCTCTGGCTTGTAGATGTTGAATATCTTGGTAGGTTGGCATTGTAGTCTTTGGGCCTAATCTGTATATTTATTTGTTGTGGTGGTATAGTGCTCTACTGAAATGGTTGAAAGACTACAGCCCTGCAGTATAGGATTGGTTTGTTGGTTGTGTAGTTGCAACTTGGTCATAAATATTTTGGGAGAAAGTGCTACTGAATGTTCTTTGTTAGAAGAGAAAGTTTGAATAGAGTTTCTGATTTAGGGAGCCACATGAATCCTTTAATTAAGACTAGGTGAATAACCAAGGGTACTACATTGTCACTGGGGATCTGTTAATACTCTAATGACCTAGTTCTTGTTTTAGTAAGGAGTGAATGCCAACTTCAAAAGAGGTGTCCTTGTACCTTTTATTTTTTTTTAATAAAATAGATTTTTCTGCTTGGATTCAAGTTGTAGAATGTTGTAAAGCACTTTCACACTGGAATAACTGCTCAAGGGATGGATTTTTGTTGTCCACTATGAGTTGAAACAGTGTAAATCTTTAAAATGTGCATGACATATTTATCAAATCAATTCCTTTGCTTGCTTGTAGGTAGAAGTATTTTATATGCTTTTATATGCTTAAACAAGAGAACATTAGGGCTTACAAAGTTGCTGTCTGTGTTGCATCAGTCTTCTCAAGGCTTAATTTACATTTAGTTTTTCCAGTAGGTTGTGCAAAATGGCAGTAGCCCAGGCATTTTTGTAATGCAGTTAATCCTGTGCTTGGACAGCAAAAGCCTTATGTTCAGGTGACGCTAAATAAAATCATAGAAGTGTTGAGATATTAGGAAAAACTATAGTTATTTTCTGAGTAGTTTCTACTTTCTGTCTAGCTGAGTGCTCACAGAAGCAACTATTTGCAAGAGACCAAGTCCTAGATTGCTTGCACTGTGACCATTTTCACCTAAGGAATCCTTTTGAGTTAAATGAAGTTACAGGATTGTAAAATTAGCAAAAGGACTGGCAGAATAGATACCTAAAATAGCAGATTAGATGTTGTTATGGTTCAGTATTTTTCTATGCGCTGTTCTGTTTTCACTTGCAAAAGTGACTTAGTCACGGTGCTTTGCGAATTTCTGTCTTAGTCGCCAAATGACAGTAGAAAGACAGAAGAGACTCCTGAGCTGTCTCACTGGTTCAACACCCAGCTGAAAGAAGTAGCTAGACTACAGCTTCCAGTTATGATCTAGTGGGACAGTGAACAGAAAGAAAATATCAATGTATGAAAATATTACAATTATTGGTTAATGTGTTGCAACTTCCCTCTGACACTAGGACGTGTTATACTTTTATGGACAGTGATCAGGAGAGGTTAACAAGCTCAACCAGGAGTATATGCTGTGTCACAGTATCACCAGATGTGACATTCTCCTCTCATGAATATTAGTCTAATATTTAATTTAGGTGCCTAATACTTAGGCACCTAAAGAGAATTGTTCCTTCTTTATGCTCTTGTGACCCAGTTGAAGGTTGCAAGCAATCCAATCCAACATATTCATATGGAAAGTCATTACCATGTAGCATAAAAAGTTCAGTGCCTCAACTTAATTCTAGGTTATCGCTGATGCTCTGGCTATGTTCAGTTTAAGTAGAACTAATCATAAAAACATTTCTGCAGATATGTTCTTTCTTGGGAATATGGCTCTTGCTATGCTACCTTAGTTTCAGGTTGAGACAGAGTTATAATCCCATCTCTAAATAATAGTAAGCGAAGGAGAATATTTCAAAATCTTTCTTCAGACCACTGAGTGTCTGCCTCTGAAAGCCTTCAGGATACTAAATTCTCAAGAGTATGCTGGGTTCTTTTGCAATCAGTGAAAGGTGAGTGTAGGGGCTACTCCTTACACCTTTGAACAACGAGTCTAAATAATATAGCAGCTACTTGTGGTGTAAGAGTGTGTTTTCAAATGCTGTAGTCAGCAGTCTTGCTGTATGTCTGC
Source organism: Nycticryphes semicollaris (assembly GCA_013400055.1). Lineage (NCBI taxonomy): Eukaryota > Metazoa > Chordata > Aves > Charadriiformes > Rostratulidae > Nycticryphes > Nycticryphes semicollaris. Next base: position 117,580 of record VXBJ01001149.1, on the reverse strand, counting down.
TCAGACCACCTCTGTCAGCTCAGGCACATTTATCTTCTATTAATATCTGTGTTTTAGACTCCTTAAGGGCACCCAATTAACTACTGAGGGTAAGAGACAGCACCTTTTTCCACTTCTGTCCAATTAAAATGCACGGAGGAGCCTTTAGCAAATAGCAAATGTGATAAAAAGCTTCAAGCGATCAACTTGTGTGGAGGAACTGGGAAGGAGAGGTAGCCTGTCAAAACAAAGAGAGCTTTGAATAATAATAGTAATGATGATATATAACACTTTTCTTTGGGCTTTTTTTGAAACACACTAAGAGATCTATTTGCAGGAGTAGTGAAGTACTACAAATCCCACTGGATTTGGGAGGTGAAGGGCTTGTCAAGAGCCAAGCACATCTTACTTGAGGTGAAAAGCTATTGGTACATCAAGTCATGTATGTGAAACGAGGAAGCTTGAAGATACAAAATCAGGAGATATAGGCTTTACTTTGTATTTCAAATAGTTTTTCCATTGTTTCTTCTTTGTGGATTCTATTACTGCTGGTGGCCAATTGATATGTCAGCTTCTTGTACATTTGAAAAAAAGAAATCTGTACATGCCACCTCTTTATGCTGATGTAATCTTATGTTGAATTTACACATTTCATGTGTTACTAGAGAACACAGTTGGCAAAATTAAAATTCATACTGATTCTTTAGCTTTGTGATTGCTACACAGCCTGTAGCTGTGGATGCTATGCACGCTGTGTGCACTATGTGCATCACAGCTGTGTCTGAAATATCATTGCTCCTAAACGGGTTGATCTGTTATTACATATGACCAAGTGTACCGTAAACCCTACCTCACTGTGGGTGTTGGAGTTATGCCAGGTAGCACCACAGACAGTCTTTTGTAAAGCTGAAGCTCATATAACTATGAGCCTGAATCTCTTATACTGATCTGCTGCTATATATCAAAACCTTTAATTTTATTTCTTCTGCCACTAAAAATTCCAGTAGTCTATCAAAGCAAGTAGAGTTACTGCAGAATCTAGTTGCTGCTGTTGTTGAAGAGGTGTCCCACTACTGTTTTTAATCTTCACACAGTGGCCCATCTCAACAATGTCTGAACCCTAACTGTAGCTATGTGCCATAGCCTATCTAACATTTCATGTCAAGTACAGACACTGCTTGGTTGAGGAATGCCCTCTTTGAAGTTCCGTTTTTCTGAAGTTGGACAGTGCTAAACAGTAGCTACTTCTTCTCTTGGTAAAGTCAGGATATATTTTAATTTATCCCTGAGTTTTTAGTTGACAATTTACCTGAGAGTCTGTGCAAGAATACTGTAATTTTGCCAAGACTGTTTGGCTTTTTTACTTAGTAAAGGTGACATTTATCATATGAAGAGAGGAATTTTATGAAGCAGAGAAACTGAGAAAAAGAAAGAGCTGGAAAGAAATTTGTTTGGGTGCAAATCTGTGCACTGACAGGAGGCACTGTCCGAAGCAGTGTCAAACCTCTGATTATATGCATAGAAATGCAATTTTGAGGAGTAGGTGATTTTGGTATGTGTCTTGAACAACTTGATAATTATAAAAAATCTTTAATTTTTCGACAGCTTTATCAGCTTCTACTGAGAACTAATTAACAGTATCCTCCAAGTCCTTTACCTGCGGTATTACTTTTCAGCTAATGCCTGGTTTATCTGTGTCTTAGGCCTAAGTTCTTAAAAAGCAGAACCATTGACAGAGCTGGAAGCATTACCTTGTCCTCAGCAATCATGTCTTTCTTGTGGATCCTCTTATGCAGGCACTTGGCTACTCCAAGTATTAGATATATGCAATGAATCAAAATAAATAAGGACTATGGAAACCTGTTCCTAAATCTATGCCACTTCTTTCTGCTGACTTCTCTGGGAGGTTAATAAAGGCCCTGCAGGATTAAAGATTATGAACACAGTTACTCAGAATTCATCCAGTCCTGTGAGATTGAGACCTGGCACTCTTGATGACTATTGAGAATTTCTCAGAATGAGTTCCAGGTCTGAGACTGATGTGGCAAAGTCCTTGTAACTCTAACTGTGCATGCATGTGTGGTCGAAGGCTGTGTATACTTCAGGGTAGAAAAAAGCTTGTTTTCTTCTTCAGGCTGTCAGGACACACAGAGAGCTGAAGACACACATATGTTTTGAGTGACAAGTCACATCCTGGATATTCCTATTACATAGACCATAATACTTGGTATTTCTTCTATCTTCCACGTAGTAATCCTCCAGCAGAAGTGGAGGCAGGAGTCTCAATCAGTTTTCTCGTTACTTGCTTAGATGCTACCTGAAAGTTACAGGTAACATCTAAGCAATCCTCACCTATTGGTCTGATGCATATATTATAGACATGCAGGAAGGTGAAAAAAAATCTTAAGGCTCTGCAGAATCTGAGTACAATGTTTTTTTTTTCCCCTCCAGCGTCAAAGATGACAACAAAAGGTGCGGGTTCACACCTGAAGTACTGCAACAAAAAGGAGTGAGGCTGAGGTAGCGAGAGAACAAAAATGTCTGTGAACTTGGAGAAATATTAATGAATATATGGGAAATGTGAGTCAAATTGCTTCATCTATCCAGACAGGCTGGGAGGTGTGACAGTTGAAAAAAAAACCAAACTGGTGTCCAGAATCAGAAAACTATCTATTTTAACGTTAGCAACTAATTGTCTTAGATGTCTTTTTGTTCAATAACTTTATGAGTGCAGGATACCTCAAAAGGGGCTGAGATGAAAGGCATTTTATTAGCTATGAGTTTGAAAATACTGTGTCATACCTGTATAGGCATTTCTGATAAAGAAAAAAATATTATAGTTCCAAATAACTCAGTAGTTCTGGAGGGATTTTTTGTGTGCGTGGAGAGACATAAGGCCTAGAACAGAAAATGGATAAAATAAAAATGTTGATGTCCAGAACACACCAACATAAAAACATATAGTTTCCTTAAAAACACTTATTACAAATACAGCTGTACAATAGCAGACTTGATGGCCGTGAAATGGTTTTTAAAACGTACGGGGTTTTAAGCTACCTCCAAGAGTAACAGATTTTCTATCCAATTATCTTTTGATAATTTAATCTTTCCAGATGAATTTTCAAGGATGTGGGTCAAAGTCCAGGTTTGTTATTGTACACTGTGGGCAAGGATCATCAGCTGGAATTCCATTCTCTGCTGCCAGTTAAAATAGTCGCGGAATCATCAGAGTTGGGAGGGACCTAGAGATCATCTAGTCCAACTCCCCTGCTAAAGCAGGATTGCCCAGAGCACATCACTCAGGACTGCATCCAGGCAGGTCTTGAAGGTCCCCAGGGAAGGGGACTCCGCACCCTCCCTGGGCAGCCTGTTCCACTTGTCTGTCACCCTCACCCTAAATAAGTTTTTTTTTCTCATATTTGAGTGAAACTTCCTGTGTTCCAGCTTGTGCCTGTTGCCTCTCATCCTGTCACTGAGAACCACTGAGAAGTCTGGCTCCATCCTCCTTCAACCCACCCTTTAGATACTTGTATGCATTAATAATCCTAAAATTTCTTTAACTTGTGCTGGGATTCACACAGCTTTGGGGCCTTGGCTTAGAGAAGCTGTTGTTCGAAGCTGTAAACAACCTGAGTGTTCAGGGCAACTGGCCTAGATGTAGCAGTGCGGTGGATGGAGTTTTGTTGGATTTTTTCATGATTCTGAAAATGAGAGTGGTGTCAGGAGAAAATGATGAAAAATCAAGATCAAGACAGAAAAGTTTCAAAAATACTGAGTGGCAGAGCCCAAGTTCACCTCCTTTTTGCTAGCTACAAGGCAAGGTAAAATGTGTACTATTATTCATACCAGCAAATCCTCCAGGACCACTGCAATGTTCCTGAACCACGTGTTGGTGCTGTGTTCCTGAAGACCCATTCTCAGTCTATATGCAGAAGTTTTACTAATGCTGATAAAATGAAGATACGTAGTTGCTGTGTTCAAATACAGCCCTCTTCAGCTCACCAGGAAACTCTTTTCCTACCTAGGCTAGGTTAATTTGCTATTTGACATTATTGTCACTGCTCAGGAACCACAAGGACTTTTCAGGGACATGACATATGAATAGATGTCTGTGTGTGATTCCCAAATCTTATACCAAATTTCAGGCTATGGCTTAAAATATTCAAATAAGTTCTGAAGCTGCTTATAATAGTAACACTAAATGATTCATGACCACAGCTCTGGCATATAAGCTGTTCTGTGAAGTTTTCAGTCCAAAGCTTTAGTGAGCGTAGCAGACCTGTTTATTAGCTAATCCTATTATGAACTGCAGCAAAGATAGGAAATATTCATGACAGTAAAATTTTCATGTAAATGCAGTATTATGAAATCTCCATTATAAAAAATGCATCTAGATCTAGGACAATGTTGTTACAATAAATAACAGTAAATTACTCCTGCCCTTGTTAAGTCTTTCAGCCAAGTCACTGTAAAAGTTACTGTTTGCTTTTTTCCTTCTAGTTGACTTATGCAGGACAGATTTCTGACCATCTCGGTAGCCTGAACTTATCCCTTCACATGGGCAATATGGGTTACTTTTTTTCTGAAATGATGTCAGTAGATTAATACTACCAGAGAGATACCTCTTCTACAGTAGTTGTCCATGTGCAAGTTCCTGCAGGAAAAAAAGCAAGCAACCTTCCTTGTGTGCTGATCAGACTGAGATCTAATAGGTTAGGTCTTAAGTTTACTATATTGACTGAACTGCTTTAATAATATTCTTTTCGCTCTTTTCCCTCTTCCTGTCAGCTCTTCTTTGTATCCTTAGAAATGGGAGCATACTTTTAGTCACCAAATATACAGAATCAGACATTTCTAAAGTATGATGTTGAATGGAATCATGTTTCTAATACAACCTAGCAATGGGATTCCATTGGAATCCATGGAGTCCATCCACATCCATGGAAGCTAGTACATTTGACTGAGAGCTAATTATAATGGTTGGGACATAGCTCAGTGACAAGCCCAGCACTAGAGAAGTTATTATGTTAAGTAGATTGGTCTTGTAAGTGATGGCATATCTCTGTTAATTAATTTACAAAGGGTGTAAATTAGAATGATTTGCATTCTGGTTATGGGAAGGATGTAAATTCTCCAATTAATTTCCTTTTGGCTAACACAATGGTATGTTTCATCTGGCACTGGTTAAGGACATATTCACAAGGAATTAAATAGAAACACTATTTCTATTCTTGGAAGTGTTCTGTGATGCTTATAAATCTTCCATTGACTTTTATTTTGATGCACTGATTTCAGATTTAATGGAGTAGTGTATCAAGCTAAATCCTCAAAAAAGGTACATTGCTTTTCCATCAGTTTTCAATGAATACACATACGAAATATTACACAGCTTTCTAAAAAGCAAGCCTTGCAGCTGTGTTGTCCTTGATATAACTGATATTTGTGTGTTTTGATGATTGACTGCTCTTTCAGATTTTTCTGGACAGACCTTTCAGAACTGATTCAGAAGTTGGAAGGCTTCCAGATGGTGAGGTCAGACTTGGCACCTCCACCAACACTTTCAACTACTTTGTACATATTGTGTTGTTCACCTTGAGTTTTAAAATTAGTGCTTCCTCATCCACCTCATCAAAGAAAGCCAGTTGGCCCTGCTTATCAGCATGACTGGTTTCTCCCTGCCTCCCTTGCCCAGTTCCAGTACTTTCTGTTAAGAAGGAAAATGACCATTTTATTCTTGCCGTCTCTTCTTCTATTAGAATTAGCCCTCTCAATATCTTTGACACAAGGTTACAGTAAATACATTTACAAAGCAATAATGATAATCACAGTTTTTATGGTGATTTGGGATCAGTCACTTGAAACACATCTACCCCGGAGTATTTGTTTACTGCTGTGCAGCTTCACTTAAGAGCAATGAAAACCAGGCAGCACTAATTCCATGCGTGTGTGTTTTGCCATTTTGAGATGGAAAATGGAATTCTTTGTTTATTTCACTCACATAATCATGCAAAGTATAAACGGTTTATTTATAGCTTAGTAACCTTCAAGACAGTTAAGGATTCTGTTTTCTGCAAGGATGAGAGAGGCTTGCACTTGGCTATGCAAAGTGGGAGCAGAGTGGAAATAAACTCTGTGTGTAGGTTTAACTTCAAAATAGCTTTTAAGGTAGCTGGCACAACAAGAGACAAACCTCTTGAACTGGATTGAAGGAAGGGAAGATGGAAATGTTTCATTTTTCTGTCCATATAAAACTTTTGAAACTACATTACCTATATTTAAATTTTAATGACTTTTTCCTTACTTTTAAGCATAACCTCTCTTTAACAGTGATTTTTCAAGGTAGTTGCAAAGTATTGATGCAATTTATTTTTATTTTATTGTTTTTTTTGGGAGGATGGAAGTGCCAGTATGGGTTTTGATAGCACAAGAATCTCCACAGGTGAGCAATGTCCTTGAACAGATAGGTGACACCAGACAAAATGTCAAGGACAGTGGAGAGGAATGCTTCAACTTTGAGAGCCACTGGAGAAAAAAACTAATAGGAAACGCTATGAGAATCGGTGAGGAAATGTGGGTTGTGGTATATTCAATAAGCCACTTATCCCATCTTGATACAGATGGTGGTGGGATGGAAGCTTACTTTTTGAATGGGTGTATCTTCTGCCTGCTGGCTAGCATGTTTGTAATCAAATCTAAATGGCCACTTACTCGGTGTTGAGTAAATATACTCCTCAGCAGCAGAAAAGATCATCTGATAAAATGTTTAAGCAAACTGTTCAAGAATGTGCTGAGGCTCTTGACTTCATAGTGAGATGGTTTTTTGCTTACCTGCTCTACTCATTCATTATAATTTACAATTTTTATCTGCATATGTCACCACCAGGATTCATGACTGGAGGTCTAAATATTTGAGTCCTTTCTTGATCTGTGTTTTATGCTTCAGAATAGATTAGTAAGAAAGCTAATACTGAAAGCTGCAGCTCCCCAGATAACATATCCAATCTTCAACAACCTCCACTGGCTAGCTGTGAGTTTCTAAATGAACTATAGAGAGCAGCTGTAAAGGAGTTTTGCTTCATTGACACTTTCACTGGAATATATAGGTTTCTCTCTAGAAAATCTGAAATTATATGTTTAATTGAACCACTGACTTTAGGAAGATGCAATGTGGTGTTTTAATGACACGAAGTTCCACAGTTTATCCAGGGAGTTGTAACTTATGTCCCTATGTTCTTTACTTATGCCTCACTTACTCCCTTGGAGTGATGAGCTTTGTGCTTTGTCACCTCTTGCAAAGCCACGTCCTTTGGAGTGTTACAGGGGATTGGGCCTGTTGAAAAGGTTTGACCCATAGAAGTGACTGAGGGTATGAAGTACCTGAAAGGCAAGTACTATGAGACATGATCAATAACATATAAGAGACAGACCTTAAGAGTGGTCTCCCGTTCATTGTAATGATCTCTTAATCAGACATACCTACCTTAATTCCTTGAGACTTTCTGAACTGGAGTACAACTCCTGAGCTAAGCAAGGCAAGTGATGAAACTTGGTCATCCAAGCCATTTTGATCAGAGCAATTATGGCAGAACTCTTCATGGAAAGGGAAGAGGCAAATCACTGAAAAGTAAATTCTAATGAAATCTAGTATCTTTATTTACAAGGAACATATAAAATCCTGTTTCTTCTTAGTGCAGGAGGAATCAAAGGGAAACAGAAAGTCTTTTCTCACATCTTCAGCTTTTTTCCATTAGTTAGTACCTAATCCTCAACATTAAAACCCAAAATTTCTCTCAGAGCTTCTAGATTCTGTAGGTACACTTTACGTTTTCTCCTTTCCTTTGTTATTCCATCTGACTCTTACCCACACTTTCTTACACCTCTACAGCAGGGTGCCTCTGTCTATACAGGCCCACTTAGTGAACAGTCTATCGATACTGCAGCTGAGCAGTGGCACAGGTAACGTAAGTTGGAGCTTGCTTCTGATTAATGAAAAATAAGTGTCCCTCAGTAAAACCTACACATCGAGTTAGAAGGGGAAAAAAAGCTTACGCAATATCCCTTCCCTGTCACCATCAGAAAAGCAATTTTATTATAACTCAAAGATTTTGCTGTATGGGGTGTCAAGAGACAGGAAAGCCAGACACTAATGTTCTAACTCATGCCAGATTGGATTGCAATTTAACATTTAAATGGGTTATGCTGTCTATAAATCTGTTTGTGGCTATTTCTGATCTTCCCCTGAGAAAAGCAAGTGGTCTATAAATCATGCTGTTACAAATGTCTTTTATTTTCCTGGTTGGTTTTAGGAAGAGAAAAGGTATATTGGTTTCTTCATTTCCCTTCACTTATGCTTAAAAACCAGCTTTGGTTATATCTTCGTTAAACAGAAATGACCTTTCTGTTAGTAACTAGGCTCATAATGTTGTGTAAGCGTTTGGCAATGACTGTGCAGCGTGCAGGTTGCGTCAGAAGCGGGTAGGTCTATTCTGTCAAAGCACCCCTCGAGATGTAGAGTGCATGTTCCTGTGGCACCACGTAACAGCAAGCAGGTTGGCTCACCTGCTGTGCCTGCCCCAGCGGTGATGAGTCCGTGCTGCTGTGGGAAGCTCCTCTGAGGGTGCAGTTTCTGGGGTGCTAGGCAGGATTGGCATTTTTCTCCCTTACCAGCCGCCCTTCACTCTTTGCAGTAAAATGTGTTTTATGTTTTCTGTGCATCCCTATTCCTCTCCTGCTGGCACTTAGTAGCACGTTATTCCTTCTGCCTTTAACAGTGATCAGTGTTAAGAACCTGTGTCATTATGGTTCAGTGTTATAAAAGCGCTTAATGTAGGAAGCAGAACTGTGTACTTGGCAGAACCTAGGGAAACAAGCCCTTGAATGGAGCTGCGAAAAATGGAATAAAATCAATATTTATATGTTTAAATTTATTCAGTGCCCCAGTAATGCCAAGCTCTGGCAGGTTCAATCAGATGTGCCACAAGAGGTGGAGCGAGTATGTCTTCCCCACTTCCACTGTGACCAGTCAGAGATAGCTGTCTGGAGTCAGGAAACTTTACATCGTTAGCTGGTGCTAAGTGGAGCAGAGCTTGTCAGAGACTTCTTTTCAAAGCTAACACTGAAGACGTTTTCAGCTAAATTTTAAGTTTCAAGCTTTACTTATGTTGTTTGAAGATGGATGGAAGGTTTTCTTTTCTATGAGTGTTTGGGGCTTTTTTCTCCCCCTTTTTTTTAGGACAAAAAGTTTTCAAGTACTGGTTGGAGAAAAAAGGAAACCATTTATCTTTAAAACTCCTAGTAAAATGAGGAAGTACTCTTAGCTTTTATGCACTTTCCATGCTGGCATTTTAAGTATTGGCTGGCCAGTGGCTGTGTTGCATCTCAGAAGCGTGTAACTGGAGCTGACTTCTTTGATACAGTAGATCCTTTTGTTTTGGCAGTGGTTTTGCTTGTTTTGCAGGTGGTGAATCTGTTTTCTTATGCATGCTGAGATTGTGCCTTAAGGCTTTTAGTAAATTAATTCAGTTTGTTATATGTGGTTTTCGGAGTGCTTCAACAGCTAAAAGCCTAATCAATGGTGAAAAGGACAAAACACACATATATGTTTGTTTTCTTACGGGATGAATAGCTGATCTGATGACTGTAGTAAAGATAATTGCAGTGGTCAGTGTAAAACGGCAACAGTTCACCTGAGAAACAGTTCTTGACAGAGAAATTCACAACACACGTGAAGCAGGAGGAAGTATGAACAACAACAGAACATACAGTCCGTCATCCCTCATGTATCTTCAGATCTGATTTACTTGCCTTTTCATTGCAAGGCTGAAGAAATCTAAGCTTATGCCTGCTCCAGGTGAAACGAAGCTGGGAACTGAGGCCAAGTCCCACTGTGTAGATGTATTTGTATGAGGTAGGACATGCCGTAAATCTCTTGCAAGCCCAGTGCATGGCCTCTTAGCCACCAAAATGTAATCCAGGGCAGAAATGCTGAGTTTAAGCTTCTGAAATTACATGTTTTTGTAGCACAAAAACCCGGGATTGGTATGAGGACATGCAGGTTTGCTTTAGGGTGCGAAGCTGTTTTGGATAGCCTTAGAGGGTAGGAGGAACCCAAACCTAGTGCAGCCTGTCTACACTGGGAATGAATCTCAGCATAGATAGGCTAGCTCCGACTTACGTCTGTGGATTTTACTGGGGAGCACAGTGCCCAGAACTGTGCCAGGGTGACAGCAAAACACTAGGGGCAAGCTGCAGTCCCGTACGAGAGCTTGTCCTATAGCATTCTGTAGGAGTCTATAACTCTGCTGCTGAAAACAGACTTGCAGAACATCCCCTGCAAGGATAGGCCATCATAAATCGTCCACAATTCCAAAGGCTTTTATTTAGTCTATGAAGTAGCAAACAGGTCTCCGTGTTGCAGAAAAATGCTGTATGGTTGCTGAAAAAATAACTCTGTGTTCAGTAACCACAGGCTTTGATTAGTTTTTTGGGGGGTGCTGCTTGTATGTATTTCTTTCTATAAAGGAACACCTAGAAGGGATTTGGTAAAATGTAAGTATGATGTGGCAGAGACAGGGAAAATTGGTCTGTGCTGTCAATGGGAGTGTCATCTCACAGGTGTGATTTGGCTTTTGCTCCGCAGAAACTCAGTCACAATTACTACAAAATATATAACATACTTCATAGCAGAAATGTGTTACTTTGAGTCTTGTTGCATACCTTTCCTAGACCTTCTGTGAAATTACAGTGTTTTTCTTCTAAATTATTCCGCTGTGAAATCTGGTGACTTTTTCATTTTTTTAAAAGAAATTGATGTTCTGTATTGCTTCCTTTGCTTTTAGTTTGTATAGATTTTCTAGACAGTTGCAACTTGAAAATGCAGCCTCTTTTTATCAATGAAAGTGCAATGAAGCAGAAGGTACTCACTGAGACACTGTGAAGGTTTTCAGTTTACAACAGATGTTAAAAGAACTTACTGGTACAAGAATGTTAAATAAGCTGATAACTTCCTAATAGTTCTCTTAGAACCTTCTTGGGAACAAGTGAGTTCTGATTTCATTGCCAGTGTTTCCTAGGTAGAAATTCAAATAGTTAATGAGCACGAGGTACTTGTTACCTAAGGCCGAAGTGTTTGAAAACATGGTGGGAAGTTGTCTGTTCCCTATCCTGAGTCCCAAAAAGCTGTTTGTGTTGACTTACAATTAGTCTTTATCCCACGTGGCTTTCCTATCTTTTTCCTTCAGTTAGTACTGTTAGCTGTGGTTGTGGTTTTGTGTGGGTGCTGGTGAAAAATTACTGTAACTGTTTGCAGCCAGATTTTTTTTCCAGTATGAATGGAGTAAGTAGTCCAGTATGAAAAAGTAAGTAGTCTGTAAAATCATGCCTAAAATTCATAGCATAAGTGTCCACTGCCCAGGAGACTGTGAAAAATTTTAAAATCCTGCTGAATGAGTCAGATAATATGAAACTAGGGAATCGTCATTTCTCTGGTCTAGATTCTCTGCAACTTTTTTTTGAGTGCCTGTATCTTAAATCAGTTTTCTTTTACTTGGCAAAGATATAGTTGTTTTTTTAAGAAGTGAAGCCAAACTTGTACATATTTTTCATTGTGAGCCTCATTGTGCTACTTTGGAAATACGTAAAAGCCACAGAAGTTTACAATAAACTAAATTGCACAAAATTGTAATGGGAACAGAAAGCAACAGAACTTCTGAAACTGTATCGTGTCTGTGATAGTATTTGGTATTTAACGAACAGACATTCTAGTGGAGTTTTGATTTATTACTTCACTTTCAGACTTGTCTTTCACAGCATTGTTACTTCTCTAACTGTGGAAAGATTAATAAATGCATGACTTGAGCTACTTCATTCTATGACATGGTGACTCATCTGTCAAATAGTTAGCTGCATTATGGCAAGTCATGTCATTCTGATTTCCTTTTAGGGAAAAATGAGTTTGCAAGGTTGAACAACTACAGGATATACTAACTGGTATTATTCTCTTCTCAGATCTCTGTGAAATTGATTTAGATTTTCTTCTGAAAGATTAATAACTGAACATCTGGAGGAGAACAGAATGTGAGATTTTATCATTGAAAAGGATATTTTGACTTGGTAATGGTTTGAACTAATATCTTCTGAATCTGCTCTGATTGCATGTGTGTTACTTTTTCTTGAATGGAGTGTTGCTTAAACAATATTTAAATCTCTTTTTTTGTTTGTTTTTTTTTTTTGTTGTTGTTGAAAGAGTGCTTGCCAATATTCTCAAATAGCCTAAGGGTTAGCCTGTTGTCATATACTTTCCCTAAACTGAAGTCTATACCTTAACAACGCTTGATCTTATGTGTTCTCAGCACTTAATGGTTTGATAGAAAAGGACTAGGGAGTCCTAGGTGTCATTGGTACGTCAAGAAGCTGTAGTTTAACACCTGGCAAATTGACTTGCAGTTTAATGAGTAAAACATCCATTATTGCTCTAGAGCTGATAAATTGTAATTTATATCTGTTTTGCTAATGGCTGCAATAATACAGGAAACCATTTTTCAAGTGACTTCAAGGTATTTTGCTTAAAGAAAGTTTTACATAGATCTTTCATAGATTAAAACAGCAAGAAATTTGGTGTTGCCAAACACAGAAGACATGTCTTTTTAAAAAGATGCGTTATGGCTCTAGAACACTGTATTTAGCTAATGCATACTTCTCAACATCAATCTTGTAATCCTTGAATTAGGCACATAAATGATTCTGTTAGACAACCTTACAAACCTTTTCATGGCTCTTTCAGTGAGTTAGTGTGGCAGTTATGTTTCCATTACTTCATGGTGGCAACTAATGGTCCATGTTAGTACTGCAATGCAAGTAGTAAAACTTATTATTAGCTTTTCCATGATGATGAATGATGGTTAAATCATGAGTTTGTTACAAGAGTAACTGGCAAAGGATGCAACTGAATTTATCTTCCTATACTAATGCTGTTTTATGCCAAATCTAAGGAGCTGTGTTATCCTCACTTGTAAATCTAATGTAGAAGTTCAGAATCATTGTTGGTTTCTGTTTGTTTGTTTGGGGCAAAAGACATTAAAGTCAGCATGTGCAAATTCTGTCTTTTGCCTAGTATGCTGAGGTACACCCATTTTTCATTAATCAGAAGCAAGCTCCAACTGGCTTTCCTGTCTCTTGACACCACATACAGCAAAATCTTTGAATTATAATAAAATTGCTTTTCTGCTGGTGACAGGGAAGGGATATTGCGTAAGCTTTTTTTCCCCTTCTAACTCGATGTGTAGGTTTTACTGAGGGACACCCATTTTTCATTAATCAGAAGCAAGCTCCAACTTAAGTTACCTGTGCCACTGCTCAGCTGCGGTATTGACAGACTGTTCACAAAGTGGGCCTGTATAGACAGAGGCACCTTGCTGTAGAGGTGTAAGAAAGTGTGGGTAAGAGTCAGATGGAATAACAAAGGAAAGGAGAAAATGTAAAGTGTACCTACAGAATCGAGAAGCTCTGAGGGAAATTTTGGGTTTTAATGTTGAGGATTAGGTACTAACTAATGGAAAAAAGCTGAAGATGTGAGAAAAGACTTTCTGTTTCCCTCTGATTCCTCCTGCACTAAGAAGAAACAGGATTTTATATGTTCCTTGTAAATATAGATACTAGATTCCATTAGAATGAATGGAGTCATCTTAAGTAAAATCAACCCAAGTGTCTTTGTGACTTTGGTCAGCTGCTTGGATCAGATGGGTTAAAATAACTGTGGGTATTTGCTCAGAAGACCTCCTTTGCTTGCAGCTGTACTACTATTTCAATGTCTCCCCTCATTAATCTGGAGGCATAAACAGAAACCATCAGTGACACATAGCAGATCTGTCACTTCATTCTCTAAACGTGAAATGAACAGTGATACCCACTGTGAGAAACCTAAACAAAATAATACCTAAAATTCAAGTCAACTATATAATGAAATATTGATGTAAATGTATGGAAAATATGAGTAAAAGGGCAATTTTCCAGCTATATTAAAATTAAAAAAGGATTAGGACAAAGGAGGTTCCGCTGCCATCAGCAGAAAATATTATCAGGAATCTGTTTTGTGGTGAGTTTCCTATATAAAATTGGAACATGTAGTTACTACCTGAAAAAAAGTTAATGATTTACAGAAAAAAAGTGGTTTTGTGGCATAGTGAAAGAGATGGCTATATAAAGGAGGCCTTAGGATGACAGAGGAAGAATATATAAAGGAAGGAAAAAGCAAATGTCACAGAGAAAAAGAAAGTCAGCACATACAAATTACACCGCAACAACAGATTGAATGTCTAAATGCATTGACTGTGTTGAAAGATAAGGGCATAAAAGGGGTTGGAAAGCTGGCGTGCAATGCAGGTGTCGCGCTGCTTGATTTTGTCTTCAGGTATCCATTTGCTTGTGCAGACAATCTTATCTCTGCCAAGAAACAAAAAGTTTGGGAATTATCTGGTCATTTTGCAGTGGTTGTCAAAAGATTTTCTTTAGGTTCTGAGCTTCCAACAATCTTTGAAAGTATGCAGTAATCCTTGGTCACAATTTTTACTTTGAGCAAGACTTCCATTTTTAAGAATGGTTTCTGATAGATTGTTTAGAAAGCAAAAATACTGCAGCAGTATGATAGGGCCTCCCAAATAATCTCTTCTTTACATTAATATTAGTTTATAAATAGGATGCCCTGTAGGAGGCTTTAAAAAGGAAACTGTAAATACAGAATAAACCTAGAAGTGAAAGCTCACTTTTTAAAGATTTTTTTTTTTCCCTAAGCCTGCATATCATCAGATAAGCAAAATATCAGCTCAGGACTTCTTTAGGTTTGTATTTAGTATCTTTAGTTTTCTTACTTACCATGTATTTAATACACCTAGCTTACTTACTTCATGAAAGTACTGTTACTAGCTGTGTCACTTTGCCATTCTCCCTTCCAGCTCTGAACCAAAGGAAGCTGAGATTAATTGTTAGGAAAAATTTCTTCACTGAATGAGTTATTAAACATTGCAACAGGCTGCCCAGGGAAATGGTTGCGTCACCAACCCTAGAGGTATTTAAGATATGTAGTTGAGGTGCTTAGAGACATGGTTTAGTGGTGGACTTGGCAGTGTTATCTTTATGGTTGGACTTGATTATCTTAAAGGTCTTTTTCAATCTAAATGATTCTATGATTCTATGAAAAATCCTTGGTTGAGAAAGCAAGTGGTGCTTGGCAAACCTGCAAGTGTCCTAAGTACTTGAGTCAGGCAGTGCTCATGATTGAAACCCCTCTTTCAGTACTCGTCTATGAACACAGTGTTCTGGGAGGCCAAGCTCAGGGCTGAGGGTGGGAAGACCTACTCTCTGTTTTGAACTTCACAAATAGCAGGGATCCTGCACTTGTGAGCCTGAGCTTCCTGTGACTTGGGATGTACAACTGTGATATTAAACAGGGATGCTGTCCAGCTTCAGAACTGCGTGCATGGGAAACTGCTGCCCTTGCGGCAACCTGTATCATTTGTTACTGAAATATGCGAGGGAAGCAATCATTCTAGCTAATAGAAGAAACAAGCTTAAATTGCACTCTCTGTATACATCATACCATTTCTTTCCTAAGGTGGTGCAATGACAATGTTTTGATAGTGCAGTAGTTAGTACTACAAGAGGTTAAGAGCTCTGTCTCCTGCATTTTCTATGTGTTATTTCACATACCATTCTTGGAGAAGCCTGTACACATACCATTTCACGTTTCTGGAATGCTTCTTTACTTTTGTCCTCTGCAAAATGTCTACCTGGATGATCTACATAATTTCAGCAAGAAGAACAACTCAAATATCACATTTTAACCACTGTCAGGAATTGGACTTTTCAGTTTTTTTCATTTTCTCTCCTGAAGGATAGTGAAGTTCTAATACTTTTTTTCAGTGACATAAAGAATGGACCAAAATTGCTTATGGTAGATGCAAGTCATGGAAATTACTGAAGCTGAACATAGGGCTGCAGAATTAATCCCTCTCTTGAGTGTAAGTAGTTCTATATGGAACATGATGATTGGAAATGAACAGTGAGATTAGTGAGCAGGAAAAGATGACACGATATGAACTTTCTCAGGGTTAGTAATTCCAAGCCAAGAACTCACATCTTGTAAACATGTGAAAAGTCTTTTGCTCAGACCCAAGACAGTAAGATGGTTTGGGATTTGTCCACTAATTGTTCAGCCTTACTGAAAATATGAATGGCTAATCTTTGTGGTGGGATCTTAGTGCAAGGAAGAAAACTGAAATGAAAACAATAAAAAAAACCAGCGCTACACTAAGGAATCTGAAATTTGTTTTGGAAATATTCACAGGCTGAAGAACAATGTTAGATAATAAAAAGATATTGTGAGATATTGAAAGAAACAAAATTGTATAAGCTATTGTACTGTGGATCTTGGAGATGGATTGTTCTTATCCCTGACCTATTAGATCATCCTGAAATGTTTCAAACCAGTGATGCTGACGTTGGCTTAATAGGAACTCTTTCATTGTTGTAGGGGCAAACGAAGAGAAGACATTGACAAATACACCTTTGTGTTTGCTCTTTCTTCCTCTCTGGAGGTCTGGCCTGAACTTTTTGCCTACCTGAGTATGAGTATAGTGAAAATGATGCCTTGTGAAAGCAGCCAATTTAAAAACATATTTGTTGACAAGAATGGAGAAAGTAAGGGGCAGTGCAGAAACTTGTTTTTCTTTTAAGTTCCTGTATGAAAGCACCTAGTGATCTCCATTTTATTTGCTTTTTTTGAGCATGGATGCTTTCTCCCCAGACTACTCTGCTGACTGGGTAGGCTATGTTTTATTGATGTGCTTCTGGGGGAAGACATGAATCAAGGAAACAGGGTGCTGTCCTGTGGACATAGGCATTCTGGGCAGGTTACAGAAAATGTTCCCTGTTCTAGCTGAAATCAGAAGTATTCATAAATTATGCAGAGAAACTATTATCTTCTATCTAAATGAGCGACTGGAAGAAGCCTCTGACACAATGCTGACCTCCTCTAATTCTCTTATACCACCCCATGTCATGTTGTTCTCTGGCTGGTAGTTCTGGTCTGAAATTTTTGTTAACGTCCTTCGATGTTCTCAATCTCTGCACATTTCAAAATCATCTACGTGCTTTTTAATCACTTAGTACAACTTAATTTACTGATTCTGTGGACTGAACTGTACACTTTTTTTAAAGGCAGAACGTTTGTGAAAGTGAATTTTGTTGTTTATCTGTTCATTCAGTTTGTAAAATAGACTGGAGAGGCAGGTATATTTTTAGATCAGTCATCCAGTAAAATTGAACTTGTGAATAACCCTTTCATATAACATAAGAACTGAATAAATCAATTTGCAGTGAACAACTGAAGCAACCTGTCATTTACAGATATTTAAAAGTTTAAAAAAGCAACATAGTTAACCTAGTTTAAAGAAAACAAAATAACACGTACATAAATCCCGTCAGGAGACCATAACTTGCAATCTTTAGACATCATAAGCTTTCTTAGCATTCCTGATGTGTTGGGATGTGTGAAGCATCATTTCCAGTATCCAATATGCATTAGAATTCCATTTTTACATAAGTGTCTTCAGTTTAACTGCATTCTTAGGCTGGAAAATAACTAATTACTATCTGAGTCATATTTTAATACCATAGCATCTATGAAACCTTAGATACTACTTTAAAATACTAAGGAAATGCTGTCTTAAATGCTGTTTCATGCCCTTGCTCTCACAGGTGCAAAGGCTGGAGCAGGCTACTGTCAAATATACAGCATTGGCTTATTGGCATCAAAGCTATGTGGGAGGAAATGCCTTCTTGTATCAACCTTACTAAGGTACAATTTCCTGCCCTTCTGCATAATTGCATTTTTAGTATGGTTCTTTGAATATTCATTCAGTGCACTCTACTTACAATGTCTCTGCAGAAGGGATGGATGCTGATTCTAATCCTGAACTTTACCACTCCTCTACCATTCAGCAAGTTTAGGTCACACACATTGTAGTGCTTAAGTTATGTAAATGGAAGCAGGTAAAGCCTTGGTCTTCTGGTGCTTCAGTTCTTGGTTGGATCCCACTTAAAGCTGAGATGGGCAAGATGAAAAAATGATGAGTGGTTTTGAGGGAAGAGATAGTCTCATGCTGGAAGGGATATGTTGTGTTCTTCACACACTTAAGACAGGTGTCAAGGCAGAGCAGGCAATGTTGGTAATACTCATGTCTGTCAGTGCCTAATTTGGAAGATCCTGACCTGCCTGAGCCCTCTTTACAGTCTGTGCAAAGTCTCATATGTAAATGACAAACAAGCTATGAAATATTGCTTTTCAACCAATAATTTTTCACAATATAAAATACATCATTTATTTGTACAGGCACAGTAAATCTTATAAATGTGTCCAGGCAGCAAACATCAAACCTTGACCTTTATTATCAGATAGAAAACTTGTTTTGGCACCATCTCTTGAAAGCAGAGGCAATATTTGCATTTAAAAATTACTGTCTGTCTGGTGAATTAAGGACAATTGTGAAATTGCAGCCAAAATTCTCATAATGTATTCACTTCCTCCACAAAAAGTAATCAACCAGCTGACCAAACCCGAGGTCCTTTTTGTCCTGTGCCCATGTAATTTTTTAATTGAAATAAATGATGTGTTCATACTCATTGTTTACTTTGCATTCAGTTTCAATGATTATAATAACTTTTTCTTTTAACTTGCATGTTATGGTTATTTATTTTACTCTCTGGGTATCAGGTACAAGAGAATGCCATTTCTCTTTTCTGCAGTGGGTAGCTAATAAGTCTTTCAATAGCTTTTAAAAATAAAACAAATTTCCCCAATATTTCAGAAGTTGCTGTTGAAAAAAAATGAGTTGTTCCATGCCTACATCTCTCTTCTGAGATCAATAGCTTCTCCTCGGTACTTTTTCATTCATGCTGCCCACCATCATTTGCTGTTCAGATAACCGGAGCGTACCTCTGTAAGTGAAAGCAAATATTAACACTAGTGGGGGAGTTTTCTTTTAAAATAGCAGAGACTCAAGCTCCCTTTTGTCTGTGACCTTTTCTATACCCTAAAATAGAATCCAACTCTTCCATCGAGTAATCAGCATAAAGAAATAATGAGGTATGCATGAAAAAGTTAATAAGGAAAAAGAATTTTTATCACAGCAACTGTCAGTGATATTGTATCATGTGAGACAAAAGTCTCTTGGATGTGTGTGTTTGTTTAAATGTCTTTATCATTGTGTGCTTACACATGGCATACTTCTTGCTAGTCAGATTAAGTAAAGACTGCAGGGGCCTTTTTCAGAGTCTCTTGGGCTGGTTAGGGTGGTTCCTGCCTTCTTGCATAAAGAGGATAATTTTTCACCTTTCTTACAAAGGATGATGGTATCTGTGTCCCCAGGACTTCCTGCTGAGAAGCAAAGGAATAGAAGGTGTGAACAAGAGTTAGGTGAGATTAAACCCATAGGTGATGTATTTCAATCAAGCCTTCAATCTGAGTGTAATGACTATTAAATTAGTGTTGCTGTCCTTAACAGGACTCTGTCTTTTTTCAGAATGCTTTCAAAAGTACTGACCTGGACAAGGGGAGCGAGTGTATTCTCAGCAAGTTCACTGATGATACCAAACTAGGAGGGCTGGCTGACACCCCAGAGGGCTGTGTTGCCATTCAAGACTGACCTGGACAGGCTGGAGTGCTGGGCAGAGAAGAACCAAATGAGGTTCAACAAGAGCAAGTGTAGGGTCCTGCACCTGGTGAGGAAGAATTCCGGGCACCGATATAGTTTAGGGGCAGACCTATGCTGGAAATCACTTCTGAAGAGAAGGATCTGGGGTCCTGGTAGATAGTAAACTATCCATGAGCCAGCAATGTGCCCTTGTTGCCAAGAGGGCCAATGGAATCTTGGGCTGCATAGGGAAGAGTGTGGCCAGTAGGTCGAGGGAGGTCATTCTCCCCCTCCACTCTGCAATGGTGAGGCCACAACTGGAATACTGCGTCCAGTTCTGGGCTCCCCAGTTCAAGAGACTGGGAACTACTGGAGAGAGTCCAGCACAGGGCAACAAAGATGATTGAGGGATTAGAGCATCTCCCTTATGAAGAAAGGCTGAGAGAGCTGGGATTCTTTAGCCTGGAGAAGAGAAGGGTGAGAGGAGACCTTATTGATGCTTACAAGTACCTGAAGGGTGGGTTGAAGGAGGATGGAGCCAGACTCCTCTCAGTGGTTCCCAGCGACAGGATGAGAGGCAACAGGCACAAGCTGGAACACAGGAAGATTCATTCAAATATGAGAAAAAACATCTTTAGGGTGAGAGTGACAGACCCCTGGAACAGGCTGCCCAGGGAGGTCATGGAATCCCCTTCCCTGGAGGTTTTCAAGACCCGCCTGGCTGCTGTCCTGAGTGATGTGCTCTGGGCAATCCTGCTTTAGCAGGGGAGTTGGACTAGATGATCTCTAGAGGTCCCTCCCATCTCTGAAAATTCCGTGATTCCATGAAAAGTAAACAATGCAAACATTATTCCAGATTCACTTTGATGTGTTTTAAAAAAAATCACATAATTTACGACTAATTACTTAATGGATTTTTTTTTTCATTCTCTGAAAGGTTATGCTTTTCCAGATCTTGCAGTTAAATTTCAACTTGTTTTATCTCTGTTTTCTCATAGTAGTACAAGACATTATATGTTCCATATGGCCAAAGTATTTATCCTAAATATTTTTTTAATAGTTAAAGTTAAAATTATTTAGTTACTTTTTCCTTATTCTCTTTTTAAAATTTTATTTTATTTTTTCCTTTATGTACTTAGCTAGACAAACTATTCTCCCTAAGTAGCACAACTTTAAGACTTAGCACATTTGCTTGGAGTCTAAATCTTGTCTTTCACCTTTAGTTGATTATGTTGACTTGTTTTCCTTTTAGCTTGACTACTGTAGAGCTTACTAATTGTGTTTCCCCATCTTTCTCTCCTGCAAGGAGTAGTTTTGAAAGTCTTTTAGGGTAGTGGGTGATTTTAATAGTATTTTCCCACATTTTAATCTAGGTTAAATGGACCCAGGAAAGGGTCTCAGAATGAAGGAATAGTTTTAACTGAAAATTTCCATGTTCCATTCCAAGGCACACACTTGGTACAGGAAATTTTAGTCCAGACTCCTAGAGCTCAGGAAGTTTGTCAGCACTGAAAACAAGACCTTCAGTTGGAAAACCTGAGGCAAGATATTCTAGAAGTTGTCATCTCTGCAACACCCATATGGGAACAACCGTACTAGAATTAGCAGTGTGTGATGTCAGCTAAGGTGTTCGGCGTTTCATGAATTGCAAATCTGAGAGGAATATTCCAAGTAAAATGTAGCTATTCTATTCCAAACTGTGAAAATTGTATAATTAACAAACTGCTTCTCTTCCTGAGACCTTTATAGCTGTCTTGATATGTTCTGGTAGAATATTATTGACTGCTACAAATTATCCTTTTTGTTAAATTTCTGCTTCACAGAAAGAGCAATATATGTTAATCAGCCACAAAAGACAACTTCCTTTCTGTGTCTGTTTTAGGATTTTCAGTTGTGAGTTGAACAGATATTCCAAATTACTTACTGTTACACTCCGGTGATTCCTAAAAAGATCAATGACATGGTATGACATAATAGGGTTAGGTAGAAGTAAACAATTGTTTTAAAAACACAAAAATAAAAGGAAACTGTATTCCTATATACATTGTTGCTATTGCATAGTTGTTGCTATGAAAATTGCAGTGCCGTGTATATGGTTCCCCCTGACTAGCAATGGTGCAAATGTGTACTCATCAGGCAGGGCAATAGAGGCAATTTAGTCTTAATGCTTACTCCATTGTGATTGGTAATGGAAATGCAAAGGAAATGACTGCCCTGACTTTCAGGAGGGGAGGACAGAGACAAACAGAGTAGAAAAATGTCAGCAGCTAGGGGAAAGAAATCAGAGAAAATTAACAGAAGAGGCACTTAAAGAGGGCTCACAGAAATAATAAGGAGCACAACAGGAGGTTTGGGTGCGTTGGAATGTTTGTGCATGCTTTTGAGGGAGAAGCTAGAACTGAGAAAGAAAACTGCTGAAAGCCCAATACTCAAAAGACATCCAGCTACTTGGAGCAGAAGGCTCTAGCTGTTTATTCCAGTCCTCTGCCTGTTTCCCAGCAAGATCTCAATCTGTGAGAAAACTTTCCCTTTTGTCCTATAGTATCTTTAGATTATTTAAAAGCATTAAAGAAATAAATTAATAAAGGCCCTTCCCCTCAAAGGGAGAAATAGAGAAACATGTTTAATAATGTAGAGGAGAATGCAAGCAGAGCCTAGAGAAGATCAGAGCACGGATATAGGAATTTCATACATAATCTGGGAGCTGAGCAGTGGTATGTCAAAATTTACCAACAACAGAATTTTCAGAGCAGTCAGATGAAAGGTGACTGTCAAGAGTCTCAGGTTTTGTGCTATCATCACCTTCTGTGCATGGGTCAGGAGCTTTCAGCTGTTACTACCCAGGGAAGAGCTTGGCGTCACTATTCTTTACCCTATGAAGAGCAAGTTAAGAGCTTCATGATAACATAATAGTAGCAGTAAAAGTACTAGGGAAGAGTAGGAAAGAAGCAAACTGAAAATCTCAGGTTACCATTATGCTGCTTTCTAAAACTGTATCTCATCTAGCACACAGTTCAAGTCCCTTCTTCTCATGAGGAAAGTTTAAAGAGCATAGAGGTTTCAATGTGGAAGACAGAGAAGGTAGATACAGAGAAGGGTTATAAAATTCTGAATGTTATGAGGATTTGTAACCAGTAATTATCCACTGCTGAGTGTAAGGACTATACAGCAGCTGATTCAATGAACAACAGCAAAGCAGAAACATGTGATATCTCAGCAACATTTTCCACAGAACTCCAGAAATGAAGACAGGATTTGAAGAAAGGAATTGTACAAATTATGAGAAAGATTTCTTTTATTCTATTAAACACAATGCTACAGTCTCTGGCTTGAAAACCAAGAAGGTATCACTCAGCTTGCTTTATTCTTACAGATTCTCCCTCCTGGGTGGTAATGGTCAGAGGTAGATTTTGGTGATTCAGTCAGTCTCCAATTAATGAAGTGAGGTGAAAGAAAATCAGGGAAGATGAAAGCAAAAAACCCTGTCCTAGTTCATCAATCTAGAAATAAAAGGGAATTCTGCCTTTCTAAATATTGCTGTCACAGATGCCATTGCATCTATCTTCCAGGTTAAGGGTGCAGAGTGGGAGGATGCTATATCCAGGCAGGGCATTCTTGTGTGCTTTATCCTATAAGGAAACAGCAGAAATATCATAGAAAATAAGCAAAACCTATTTGTGTGTACCTTTCTGTATGCATCAATCAAATGCTTCCTGAAAACTAGAGCTATATGCTAGGGATCCTGAACCTTTTGCTCATACAAACCTAAATTTGCATTCTGTCCCTATTCTTTGAGTCCAAATCCATTGGGGAAATTTACATTTTGGGAAAGCATAGGGGTGGGAGAAAAGAAACTTGAGCCTCCTTTAGCTTGAAACTGTTACACCCGGTCCTGCGGTGCAGATGGGTTGGGGTGGACGTCCATCTGGTCCCTCTCCTTTCTGTAGAGAACAGATGGGAAACACCTCTTGCAAGAGCGAAGGATGCCCAGACCACTGAACGACCCTGCTTGCTTTTTTACAGATCTAGGCTGTTGGAGAGGGGTAGAAGATGGGCTTTGGAATCGGGATGGGGGAAAGAAAAGCTACCTGCTCTCTAATACATCTGACAGCTTCAGCAGGCTGGGTTTTACATTGGGTCTTAGCAGATACAGGCTGGTACCTCTGCTTGTCACTGAGGCAAGGAATAGTGGCTGCTAAGACTGGACAATGTAGCTTATTTTCTTGGTTCCCCTGAGTCCTGGATGTAGTCAGATACTGTGGCTGAGATCAAACCATCCTGATATGGCACAGCAAGAGGGAGGCTATAAAATAAGCATCAAGTTAATTTCCTGAATGTGAAGGGAAGGTATTTTCTCACTTATGAAACATATAATAAAAAACTAGGTTACTCACAAGGTAAGCAGTTTGCTGTGCCAAAGTATGATAGGGCTTGGGGGGGAGGCTGATGGGAAGGGGGAAGGATGGGAGCGGGTGGAGGATGGGGTATAGGAAACAAACTTCATAAAGGGTAGAAAGAGGGACAGGTTTCAAGTAAGCAAATATGTGTCACAGGCAGAATTTGTGTGGCTAGGTCTGAAAGTGCTTTGTGGCTGTTTCATTAGCAGGTCCTCTCTGTGTGTGTTTCCTACAGCTGAAGAATAGCAGCCTAGTGCTCCAGGCTAGGTGTCTGCTGAGCAGCTATGAATGCAGGAGATAAGCAATGACTTTGTACATTTCCATGGCAGAGAAGCTCTTCTCTGATATTTTTTCAGTAATCTGTGTCTTTCTGCACAGCCACTGAGATAATTTATGAAGGAAGAGTTTTGATATTTGCAAGAATATAGCAACATGTTTTTTATAAAACCAATCTCTTTTTCTGTGATGATTCTTTGCATATACTCCCAATTAGTGCTGTGAAGACAAGTAGCATCTACAAGAACATACATAGGTTTTCTATTGTTTTTTGAAATTTGCAGTACAAAGCAGAAATAGTCTCTTAAAAAAGAGTGTTTGGTAGTAAAAGCTGTTGTCAAGCTGAAAAAGGTATGGAACTGGAAGCAATAAAATTCTTCACTAGCTTTCACAGAGGAGAAAGGATACGAAAAATAGTAAATGAAAACATGTAACACCTCTTAGAGTATTGTTTTTGCTCATCAAAAAACAAATTGTGGATCCTCTAATGTGTGACAATACTCAGTCTCTCATTCTCTTGCTTGTATGCTGTGAATATCATCTGACACATCCAGGAGAAAAGAATCTGATGGCACATTAGGTAACATGGAGCAGCTTCTCTTGTGTCAACACAAGGTACTTCATAGTGGCTGTTCACATGCTTTTCTGTTTTTGCTTTCCCAGCTGCGATTAAATTGAGGAACTTGAATTAGATCCCTGCCTTTGCTGAAAGAGGACAAGAGGAGAGAGGTTTGTTTCTTTACTTTCTTCTGTTTCCGTCCTTTCTTCTGTTCCCAGTCTGCTGAGAAACCTGTCTGCTCGCTTGTCTGTGATGAGAGCTGTGTTTTTTGAGCTATCAATTAACTTTTTGCTGTGCTGGCCTGTGGCCTTTTCCCTGCAAGAGCTTTCTGGCATTCGCCCAGGTTCTGCTGCAGCCTTGTCAGTGGCATTTCTACTCCTCTTACCTATGGGGCATTTCAGACATGTTCAAGGGAGAAATATGAACAAAGAAGTGAATATTGGGCTGGTTGCAGAAACTGCGGGAGCTTAAGTGAACGTGAGGCCTCTTTGGAGCAGAAAATTTCCATTGGCCTTGTAGAGCAGACTTTGGCACTTTGTGTGTGTGGATGCTATGGAAAGCTGATGGTGACGCTCTGTGTTGAAAAACAGCTCAGATTTGGTCCAGAGCATATGTGAACATACTGTCTCTCAGCAATTAAATCAGTGCTCATATGTTCTTTTTATGACAAGGGAATTTGTAAATATTGGTAGTCTATTATGAAACAGTTTCAGCAAATAAAGACAGGCTGGCATAAGTTTCTTGCTGTTTCACTGGCAGAAATAATTAAACATTAATTTTAATTTAAATTATTTATAGTTTCTACAGAATTGCCTGGGGCATCATTTAACCTTTAAAAATGTTTAATATTTACTGCTTTATTTGCTATAAAATTCACATATTACTGTAAACCAAT
The DNA here is from genome assembly GCA_013400055.1 of Nycticryphes semicollaris. Classification (NCBI taxonomy): domain Eukaryota; kingdom Metazoa; phylum Chordata; class Aves; order Charadriiformes; family Rostratulidae; genus Nycticryphes; species Nycticryphes semicollaris. Next base: position 91,789 of record VXBJ01001149.1, on the reverse strand, counting down.
GAGCAATTAGCTTTGCTTATGCAATATCCCTTAAACAGTGTATTTGAAACTAATGTTGCCTACTGTTACGGCAACTACATGGAAACTGCACAGCACTCTAGCTAAACTTAGTAAAATTATCCAATATAAAGGTATTATAATCTTCAATGGTATTTAAGAAGCAACATAGATAGAAGTGACTTAATGTTGATGCCAGATATACAAAACAAGATGAAGTTTAATAAAGACTCAACAGCTGAGCATGTTGTTACCCTCAAGCACGGTTACTTAATGATGCCAAACTGGCATGAAGAACCTCCAGGCCAGAATGATGATGACGATGTGCAGTCTTTCTGATCCAGATTAATACGTTTGTTCTGGGTGCAGTGCAAGGTAGTGAGGCAGTGGACAGATTGCTGGTGGTAATCTGCAGATGAAGCATACTGAGTTAATAATATTTGCTATTTAAATGCATTTCAACACTTTGTGTTAGGGAGGAAGTGAAACTTCCTTCTTTTGATTCTACAGATCTGAAAACTGAAACAGAGGGCTTAAGTGAATTGTACGCCAGGCACTGGAAAAAGAAAACAAGTTTTGTAGTCACAAAGAAGAAACTTCATCCAAGAGCTGCTGAAGAAGTTCTTCATTTGTGGAGAAAAATGTTAATTGCATTAGTTATAATGTAAAATACCTTTTTTCCTTCCTTTCCAAGTAGTTCACACATCTTTTGCTGCTCCCACATCATGCTGTCCTAGCTCTGTCCTGAGCTGTTGGGTACCATGACAATTTCATCTAGTATCATTCCCTACTTTGTTCCTACCCTGCATCATGTGCCTAATTGTCCTTCTGAGCCAAACAACCTAATGTCCTCCTCTGGGACCAGCTGGGAGACTTTGCAAAGCTGGTTCTTGAAACACTTGTTCTCTTTAAAGACCAAACCAAACCAAACTCATCAAGGTCAGACAAACCAGAAAGGAATTACCAGAATATTCAGAGAGCACCTAAAATTCAGTCACACTCAATTGTGTTTCCTTCTTGCGGAACCTGCTTATTTACTATTTTTATTTAGCTGTACTTTGAGCATAGCTCTGTAGGCATAATTCATACTCAGGAAAGAAACCTGGTTCACTTGATTCTCCTCTGTGATGTTCTAGAGGCTGTTGTGCCCACTGCTAGTGCTATGTATTACACTAGTGGCATTTTCTGCTCTATTATGCTTGAATTGATGGGTGTTACTTAGAGTCTGCTAAAAGTTCGAGGCATAAGCCAAGCTTTCAAAAGTAGAGCTTATAAATGTTTCAAAACTTCTTGATCTTTCAGAATTATTACCAGCATCCTATGGCACCCTTAAAGACTACCCCAGACAGTTTGTCTGCAGTTCCTTCCCCATCCTCCCACTTCAAATCAACAAAAATTTTTAGAAGAAAGTTCTTCATTGATCTCCTTTGCTAGTGAGTCATACTATGTTGCAGTTTTCAAACTCATACATCAGGCAGACTGTAATTCTGTGATAATTTCCAGCCTTAAGTTTTCCTAGGAACAGTCTCATTCATGTCCAAATGAATGTGTCCTATATTACAGAAATCTTTGATATGCCAAGATAGAGTTAATCAGAGGGGTTGAACTGAGAATATTAAATAGGATACCGAATATAAAAGGAAATTAAGATGTTCTATCAATGGATTTCAATTGGAGGGAAAAAAAATCAATATTCCTTTCATCCTAATGCTTTGTAGGAGCAGTGGTAGATAATAAAATATATAAGAACATAGCGTATATTGGAGTCTTTTAAGTATTTTAAGAACATAGTGTATATTGGAGTCTTAAGTATTTTAACATTTTATTAGCTCTATTTTCAGAAGTTCAATGTTTTAACTGACAATTGACCTGCTGTTAGATTCCTTTGTATTTTAGTCTATTTTGTCAATTGGAAGCTTAGTACTTCAGCGGATCTTACAAACTGTCATGCCATTTCCCTTTTGACAGGCGAAATCGGAGGCATCTCTCCCCATTATTTTTGCGGATTTAGATTCCTAAAGATGGTGAAAGGCATTCATATGTTATCCTGAATGGACTAATAATAATGATCCTGACAATAATGATGTAACACATAAAACAATAATAACTAAAACCAATCCTGCCAGTGATGTACCTCTTTCAAAGCAAACCTCTTGGTACACTTCAAGTACTGTACTCCTCTGCTCTTTTTTCCTTAATCTTGCAGAAGTTTAGTTCATATATAATGAACCTTGTCTACATGAGCTGTTCTTGCTGCTATTTAAATGAGAAAGACAGTAATTTATACTCGATCTTTTTAACATTGACAAGTTTTGGTAATGTCAAATGCTCACAGAAAATTCAAAAGGATCGCTAAAGCTTTTAACATTATGATCCTGGCTGCTCACCATTATAACTATCTGACACAATTATTTTTGTTAGAAACCAAGTACAAGTATCTAAATGGAAAATGCTAGTTTGCAGAACAGGGTCTTGCTTCTCGAAGATCACATTTTAGAAGTGCTGGTAAAATGGAAAAAGATTTCATTTAAGTAATTTTCTGCCCTGGGGAGAACAGAAACATTCCTACTGGCAACTCAATTTGCAACTCTTAAACTACATTTGGGGTACGCTTCTCCCACAGAATTACTGCTTAAATGTTGAAATGAACTGTACAGAAGGTCATCTAGATCAATAATAAGGAGTTAAATTTGTATAAACTGTAAATAGAACATGCATTCTACTTTAAATTTGTTCACTAGCATAATTTTAGATAAAATTGGCTTTCTTACTATCCTTATTTTCAGATTGTCAGAACTAAACCAGTTGTAAAACAGAGCTGTTAAAAGACAGTAGGACAGATACATACCGTGAGGTTATCCTGATCAAATATTTGGATAGGTCTGTCTTGGAAAACCAAAATGAAACTGGACCTTCCGTATTTCAGAGATCATTTGCTGTTGTCCTTCATTTCTCAAGTGTTTCTTTGAGGGGACCTACTTAAAACCTTGAATGTATCCTGGTTTTAGGGACATTCTAGTCAATCGACTATTGCGTTATTATGATGATGCTTGCTGCTATAGAACCAGCAGCAGTGGTACAGTACAGGCACAGGGAGTTGTCTAGGTCACTAGACCATATGGGGTAGCCAAATTATCTAGTATAGACAGTGTGTAGTCCTTGAACAATCTAAGGGCAGCTGCTGCTATTTCTGCAGTGTGTGGGAAGTTGGATAATGCTTCCTCCAATTGCCATGGCAGTGTGCTTCAGCTCTCCAGGGCTTTCCTGTTATTCACTGTCACGCTTCCACCCTTTTCCAAGGCAGAATTAGCCTACTCTAATCTCCTCCTTTAGGACAGTTCTTGTTCTGGGCACACAGCTATGGAAAAACATTAACAAAAAAACCTCTAAGGAATTGTAGTCTGAATGCCTGGAAAAAATCAGTGTGAGATGTGGCTAGTGATTAGAAATGGCATATCTGGCCCAGATTATGGGATTTCTCCATCTCAGCTTCCCTCGTCACGAGCACAGCCAGGTTCACATCAGTAGTCACATAATTGTGGCTTAAAGGCTGCTGCTTCTTAGTATAAGGAGTTCAAAAGGTGTTTTCCTTACCAGCCTTCTCAGCAGAACTCCTGGGGTGGTAGAATCTGGGAGCTTCAACATTATGAATTAGTCCTCCCCTCAGTATCTTTATAAACTGAAGATACCAACTTGATATGAAGAATAGCACTAGCTTCTTTCCCCTTGTGCAATCTCTCTTTCTCTAATATTTTTACTTTACAGCCTTAGGAAAAGGTTACATAAGTTTTCAGAATATTTGTAAATATACTGATTGCTAGTAAAACAAAAACTGGCCACAAAATCTTGTCACGTTGGCAGAAAAGGCTTATATGGAAAGTTCAACTAGGTTTAAGCAGGAATCTGCTAAACCTCCCCCTGCAACCTAGCAAAGATATTTAATATATCCCAGTTAGCAAACTCTTTTCTAATATTGCCATAATTTGAAAATAACATGTAGCAATATAAGGGATGCCAAGTAACTGCAGGAACCTCTACAGAGAGAAACTGAGTTGGATTCCTGCCGTTGTCTTCCTTTTGGCCCCTGTACTCCTTTGTCGTAGGTGAGTAGAATGAGCATTTCTGTTGCATCTATTGACTTTGGTCAGAATATGTGTTATCGTACTCTCTGATGCTGTGTGTTCTAGTTAAGGTATCTGACCCTCTCTGAAGGAATTCACTTCTCTCAGCATCCTCACCCCACTCTTTTTTTTGTTTTTCTTCCTTTTTCAAGGATGTAGACTTGTAGCAGCAATATTTGAACCAAACTAGGTATTTTAGAAAACAATAAAAGAGGCGAGATGTAGATTACAGCAATTGCACAATATTTAATTATGTTCTACATACTTATTTAGGAGGTACATCTTTGAGTAATACCAGTTATTATTGTGATGTGGTAATACAACCTATATTTTGGTCCTTTTCACAGTTCATTATTTCAGTAGTTCTTGGGCAAGATTTCTCAATTTGTGAATATTTACTCTTTTCTCCCTTACTTGAATGAATTAGTGAGATTTTCAGTGGAATGCATTATGGACGTAGAATAATTTTTTTTTTTTTTTTAAAATAGGACCGAATATGAATGTACGATCCTTATTTCCTTTCCTGTGGTTAACTAGAGGAACTTAATGGGAAGTGGAGAAGGTCAATGACAGACTGTTAGGCTGTGTTTGTTCTCCAAAGGCACAACCATAAAGTTTGTAACTCTTGCCTCTATTAAATTCCTAAGAACCTAATGAATACTGAGAATGTACAGAGCAGCAGAATCAGTCAACAGCTATTTGCATCAGGTAAAAAAATGTTAATTTGTTACATTTTTGCAACCATGCATAACCAGATATGTTTGCTACACATAAAAGCTTCTTAATTAAGCATATTTCAAAAACCGCTTTGGAATTTGAGTAGCCTAGTGCAGCTGCTTAGATTTGTCCTAAGAAAAAACAAGAGTAACTTCATACGTTGAAATAACTGGGAATTTTTATCACCAGAGGGCACCATCCTTCCAGGCTAAGATTAAACTATTGTTAGATGATTTTACATCTTGGGAGCTTTTTTAATTTAAGAAAAAGAATTGCAGGCAATAGTTAGTTTTTATTTTTTTTTTACTTATATATTAATTTAAATAAATACATTCTGATAATCTTCTCCTTTCCTTCAAGTTTTTCATATTTATATAGGAAGAATTTCCAGGCTGGTGATAAACTACATTTTAGAAACCCCAAACAATTTGTGGAAAATGTAAAAGGTAAATGTTGTTGTACATTGGCAGATACCTCTTTGTTGCAGTCCAGCTGCTATTATAGAAACAGCACTTCTTTTGAGTAACTCCAGAGTATTCCTTCCTGTCTCACTCCAAAGGGGAGGCTGCTGTTCTGTTTTCCTTCTCTCCCACCAACCAGTACTTCAGTAGCTGCCAGTGGAGGTGACCTGTGGACCATGCTGACCACACCCCACCGTGAAGTGCTCCTCTGCTTGTGGGTCCTGCTGGGATTTGTCCCTCGCTGACTGCTTTTTCCAGTGACCTGTTCTGGCACTGCAAGCACTGCAGCTGCTATTTGTCCTTTCAGGGAGAACTCCTAGAGACAGTATGGGAGAGAGTAAAAGTCACATTTCATACACTGGTGTCCACACAGCAGCATTAGGTTCCAGCAGCATGAATCCCAGGTCGTGTTTCCTTAAAACGTACAATGGTATCCTGGCTGTTTTTTATGTAGTATTATGCACTAGAACCAATTGATTATATTATGAATATATACAACATATCTTTAAATGCTGTATTTGTACATTTCCCTATCTTCATGTCATTGTCTTAGTAACCAGAGAAGACCTTAATTAGTCCTTTGGACTACAGGTGACTTCCTTGTTTGTGTTTTTACTAGCTGTCAGTCCCTCTCAAGTTGCCTTAATTCACTTGTGTGGGTATAGCAGTAAGGCATCACATCTCCTGGATTTGCCTGCCTTCTGTTAGTTGTGCTATACACTGGACTGAATACCCTTGTCAAATATTCTGAAGATAATGATCTTGAACTGAAGGCATTACAACTTGCCTTTTTCCTAATAATGATGAACAACCACAGCTCTTGCTTGTAAAAAGCTACTTGGGACTGTCAAATTATCAATCCAAACTTGTGATTGACAGAAAGGGAGACAAGAGTGCAAATGGTTCAATATTCTTTGTTGCCTTCTACTTCATTGCTGTGTGAAATTCCAAGTAGTGGCAATAAGCATTTCAAATGACTGAAACACTCCAGCTCTCCAATGCTATCATTTTGTGTTTTGCCCCTAGCAGCAGAATATGTATCTGGAAGGATGCTCGGTGTAGGGTGATGGGAGCTTCCATCGTGGAGGTGCCACCTGTGGGATGGTTGCTTTAGTTTCCAGTCCCATTGTGTATATTCTTAATCTGGGTATTGATGTCTTCAAAACAGGGAAAAAGAATGCTGGTGCTGGAGCTTTCTCTAACTGGAGGCCATTGCCTCGGTGAAGAACAGACAGTAAGAAAATCTTTTATCCTGGACGACTAGAAATATTGGGCCTTGATTTAAGGGCAAAAGAAGAATGTACTCTGTGGAAGGGAACTCTCATAGAAATTATCTGAAAGGTAAAATCCTGCATGAAATGAAAGATAAGAAGAATGAAATGTAATTAACCTCTGCTGCCCTATGAAGGTTCCCCTGGTGTTCATTGGCATGCTTTCAGTAAAGTGGTAAAGCAGGTAAAACTACCTTTCATTTCCTCTCTAAGTATGTCCTGTTAGCATCACGCCTAATCATGCCCTTTATTCCTGGTGGGTTTCTGTGACTGATCCCCTTTTTCCCTGACTTGCTTGATCTGCTTTAGGCTGGTCAGAACAACAGCTCTGGTTCCTGCTGCCGAAGCCTCCAGGAACCACCATGTACAGTTACAGAGATCCGCTTGCACAGAGCAGCATGTGATTTATTTTTCCATAGGAGTTTTGCAGGCGAAAAGATTAAAATAACAAATCCTTAGACACACAGAGTCTTATCTAAATTTGGCTATTCTTTGCAAGCTTAGGCAGGTCCTTGCTGCCCAGTTACAATCTGCTTCTCTGCAGACTCTCTTTTTTCCATGCTGTGGCTTTTCAACTGTTTCCAATTTTTTAATAAAGTTTTTGCCAAAGATTTCCTATTCAGGATTTTTTCTCCATGCCTTTAATCTTCTTGAAGAAGAAGCTGTAGGAAAGCATTAAAGAACATATAACCTCCATTTGCTGAATGATTACAGTCTCTCTTCATCCAGTTGGTTTTTGTTCCAGGTCTCCAAAAGTAACTTGAGCTGAGGCAATTCCTTGTTTGACTCATACCTGATTATTGCAGTCATCAACACAGTGGAGATGCAACATTTGTTGAAAAAAAAATTAAGCCTACGTTTGTCTTACCCTACCAGAATAGCAAAAAACAGGAGGATTTTTTTTGGGTATTTCAAGCTGTGACATAATTAAATGACTGTGGGGATTCTTAAAATCTACATTGCCAGCAACGTGTCAAAATTATGATAAATTTTTTATTCAAGAAAAGCTTTAAAGGATTCTCAAGATGTTTTAACATCCATTTAGTTCTATTATGAATAAAAGATGGTGGTATAATTAATTTCATCTGGAGAGAGAAGAGTTCTGTAATGATTTCTGAAAATCCCACTCAGTTTCTGAAGACCATCTAAACAATATCAGATGCAAATATTACAGTTCCTTGCATAATGCTTTACAGTATTAATGTCCCCAAAATGTAGCAGTTGCTGGCATTTTCTTCAGTGAGGATGACACTGTATTCATCTGAAAAATATCTTGTAGTTGGCAATGTGGGTGTTTAGTGTTTGAGAACATATTCTTTCTAATGCATAGTAGAACCTGCAAGATCTTCACAAACTGACAAGAGAACTTTCTGTCTTTAAAAAAAAAAAAAAACCACAAAAAACCACACACACCCCCAATCTTGTACAAAGGTTTTCTTGAATTCTGGCATAATTTTGCAGTTAGCTGCACACTTTTTCAGTACAGTTGTCTTCATGCTGTTTTCAGCATTTGTCACTGTCTTCTGCAGCAGCTGGCCTTTGTGGATGCAACTGTGGTCTCTTTGATTTTATAAATATGTATGTGTGTGTATGTGATAGAGATATGCATGTGGATGTATATAGTTACATAAATATTACTGTCCTTAGTCACTGAATGTAGCATCGCAAGGTTACACGACTGAAAAAGTGTTTGGTGAAAGTCCTTTTACTGTTTAAATGTCACATTGAGGTGGACAGACTACACAAGGAGAGTTCAATCCTCAAAGACAAAGTAAATTCATTAAGTAGTATTGTTACTTTTCTTCCCCAGGAGGACAGCAGTGTTGAAGCCTGCTTGCAGTCTTGATATTTAACAACTGTTCTGTTAACAGTTTAACAACTCAACATGAAAATTTTAGTTCATCGCATGTGAGTTCTTGGAGTGACCTGGCTTGAGTATGCCACAGAATTGCTAGGGATGTTAATACTCAGTGATGGAAGCTTTCTTCTGTATTTGTGTTTCCCCATGGCAATTAGATATTGGTGATACACAATCCATCCAAGGAAAAAGCAGCTGAGCCTGAGACTGTGCAGCTTTCAGTATTGTTTATAGATGCCCACCCTAGCTTTAAATGAGGTAACTTGGGTATTTGCTGCGGCAGCACAAAGCTTACCATGGGTAATTTATTTTTCTCAGAAGCAGCATAAATTATCCTCTGCTGAGCATCTTGTGGCCATGTCTGAGCAGATTCTCATACTCAGGCTTTTTAATTTCAAGCTTGCTCAGATCCTTACACCACATTGCAGTCTGCAGGATAGCTATAGTCTTTTGAACTGAATTTTTAGTAGAACCAAACCTGAGTACAAGAAACATAGAGCTTTGAGTGGCAGTCAAAAAGCAGCAACTGAGGGGTTGTTGGCAATGAGCAGATGCTGGAGGAAGATGAGTCTCTGGTTTAACAGGAGGCAACTGTTCTCTTTCTGATGGAGAATCTACATGGAACAGCTACTCTGTGTGTGAAAAGCATAATGTAAAGCAAAACTGTGGGTAATCTAACTTCATTAGGCAAATGTTTGGCTATAATCTGACTGTCCTTTTTGACAAAAAACTTTATACAACCTTAGGGGCGATGGCTTGGGTCAGAACTGCAAATTAAAGTAAACAGTTAAGGTTATAGAAGCTGAAAAAGAAGAGAAAAAAGCAGAGAAATACTGCATCTTGCTGCTAGTAGCTTGCATTGCACCCATCTTCTGGATTAGCATTCAAATCTAATGCTTTCTATGTCTCAGAGTTATTCTCTCCGGTGCATATGCTCAGTTATGTAATAATAAGTATTAAAAGTGATCTGTGCAGCTGCATAACCAACAGCTGAATGGGAATTTGTCCTGCTACTGAAGAACAGGTTCATGTACAAATGTGCACACTGTTCCTACATCTGTTCCTGTGGTCTCAGCAGTGACTGTGTTGCTCTTGTGTTCTGGGCAGCCTGTGTTTAAAACATGAGCACTGCACGTGGTGATTTAAAGTCTGAAATAAAAGTCCTGGTGTTACTACAGGACATGCTTTTGTGATTTAGGTGGGCCAACATGGTGTTAATTACTGCTTCTTTACGAGCTGAAAGAAAGACTGATACCAACTCTTCGGAACGTTATTGTTCTTGGATTTCAGATGATTGCACAGCATAAATAATTATATTCAGATTTTCAACTCTCATGTAATGGATCTTGAAATGAAATAAAATCCTAAATATCTTGTGAAAGCGGAAACGGTTCAGGATGTGTTCTCTAACACAGGCATTCAAGTGTACAGGGTCCTGATTCTTCTGTGCCTCTTGCCCATTCAGTTACTCATATCTGTATAGGAAGGGAATATTCAGTAGTATCGGGTAGTGTCTAGTTGAATATCCATCTCAATTATTACAGTATTTGAGGCTGTGGAGGGTCAAGTTTGTGGTACTTAGATGGAAACATAACATTTTGGAGTACTATTTCTATGATTCATCTTTCCACCTGCACAGCTGTCAGGTTGGGACATATACGAGATATTTCTTTACTGCCTCTAAAATTAGAAAAGAATATGTGCTGAATGTCAAAATGTTGTAGAATAACTCTGCTAAAAAGATCAGGGTGAGATTCACAGTTCTTTGGTTTTGGCATGCTACCTCTAGTCTCAGGGCTTACGTACGCAATGGAATTTATCCTTTACTGAGTAGTTTTGAATAAAAAAATTCTCGTCTGCACTGGGCAATTCACTCAAAATGCTGCTTCCAAGCCACACAGTATGGTAGCAGTTACTACAGTTAACTCCATCTTGTGATTTGTTATTGTGTGCTAATAATTGCCTGCATTGCATGGTGCTTTGGCAGGCCTCCATCTGCTCTCCCATGCTGCTCAGGCCTCCTGGTCTGGTACCTGTGTGCCTGTAGCTGCTCTGCAGTCACACAGATAGAGAAATTGTTCCCTGTTTTTAAATGCTGGGAAGCAGTGATATTCAGTTCCATTGTGCAATTAAAAAAAAAACAAAAACAAAAACAAAAACAAAAAAACAGATTCCCAGAGGACAGAAGATTGGGAGGGGAAGCATTTTCTTGAAGTCTAGACATCATAACACTGTTGAGGAGGCTAATGTTGCTAACGGGTCTGGTGAAACAGTCATGATCTCACTATGTATGTGGTACTGTGTCAGAAATCATGAATATGAAACCATCTTGCAGTAAAACTAGATACCTACTTTTTTGTGAAGTTGTAACAGTGGAGGGTTCAAATTTTGCTGATGAAGAATTAGTAAAGGTTTAGCATGAGGCTCTAGTAATTGACTATTTCACCTTTGGCACTGATTGTGCTCAAAATCATGGAATGGTTTGGGTTGGAAGGGACCTTAAGGATCATCTAGTTCCAACCTCCTTATCATGGCTAGGGACACTTTTCACTAGACAAGGTTATTCAAGGCAGCAAAATAAAGACAAGGGCTATGGGTGAGATCGTAATTTTAGATTATCTGGTAGTCAGGGTGCAGTCAGCACCTTAACATCTTGTGCATGTCATAGTCCCACAAGTCTGCCAGTAGGCTGGCAGAGGGACAAATAAGCAGCATGGCACTGTCTTCTGCTGTAAATCAATCCTACAATGAACAACCAGCCATTCCTCAGTTTTCCCCCTGAAGCCAGAGGCTCGCTAGATCACCCCACAACATGCCACGCAGAGCATCTTTTGCGCTGCCTTTCCCCTTCCTTCCTCCTGGCAAGTCCTACCTGGCTGTACATTATGTTCAGAAGCTAGCTCTGCTGGTGCTAATCAGAGGAAATCTTATAATAAAAACGTGTTTGTTGAGGGCATGTCATTCTATAGTTCTGTAATAAAATATGTAGTACATAATGTATTTTAATTAAGATGGAAATTAATTCAATTAATCAGTACAAGTCCACACGCCCTCTCCTCGCTAATATCCTGTGCTCCAACAATAAGAAAACTCCAGATAGGAAAATTTGCACATTGTTATTAACAAGACACTAACACTGTTAACCTTTAGAATGCTGGGCACTCACTGAAAAGCAGCTTTTATTTAACAGGGGCTTCTGAGTGTGTGAAAGAGTGAGATTCTTAGACTTATAAAGTGCTCGCGTTGGCCCTAACTGTTCAAGACCAGGATGCTTTCCCATTCACATCAGGGAGGCTAGTTATCTTCTCCAGAACGTCAGGGGAGGAACGTTTCAGTGACTTGTAACAGCTGACCTCTGCCTTGCTCATTTACCTGGGGCAGTCAAGTGCAATTCTTTTCCCTTACTGTTCTGGTCTTAACCTGTCACTGATGACCAGTATGTTACATCCGTTCATGTGGATTTTGTGGGTAGGCACTTTCTTGACTTTGCTGACTGAGGACACAGACCAGGGATGTGTCCTCTAGTATTAATCGATCTGCATGTAATTAATTACTTATTTGCCTCTTTGCAGCACCTATGTCACTCCTGGTAGCACCATCATTAAATATCTTGTCCACGTACTCCTTAAAGCTGTGGCTACAGACCTGTTAATGTGAATTAGTGTTTAAAGAGTAGCCATCTGATGTGCCTCGACTTCAGCCTGATAGTTCTCCCACTGACTAGTAGAGTGTGAGAGCTAGAAAGTTCTTTGTATTCTGGATGCTGGCAAGCTGAGGTGATCAAAGAAATTGCCAATTTCATTTACTTAAAATACAATATTTGGAGGATCAAGAGGAGGAATTATTCAGTGTACTTCTTGAGTGACACATAGCTCAAAGTACAAGATGGTTTCTCAAGGCTGAGAGACAGGAGTCAAGCTGAAAAGCACCAGAGGCTTGTCTGAGACAGATGAAGTGATAAGGAAGATTATTTTTTTCTGTGAACAGGGAGAGGGGAAATAAACCCCAGTGATAGGGAAACCATTGGAGACAGTGGAGAACACTGGGGCAGATGCTGGGGATGAACAGGCAGATCTTATTTCTAGAAGATAAATTCTGTGGAAGCTGCTCTTCCAGTAAATTAAAGTGAACTTTTGTTGGGATACAGGCTCAAGAAAATGTCCCATTGTGAACAGCAGTTCCCCCTGGCCAGAACCTTGAAGTTTTTGTGGATTTTTCCTTAAGACAAGTCACTGCACAGCCTCTTACGTAGTTCTGCTGTACCAAGTTGCATAAGGCAATTTACTACCATCATCACAGATAACTGTCCTACCTCCGTTTTCTTTCTACTAAAACCTTCAGCTGCATGCTTTAATAAAAGCTTTTTGGCACCTCTAGATGTAGATGAATGACAAAGGGCACACGGGATGTCTGGGATTTCGTACAGGAAACACCAGACCTCCCAAGTCTTGTGTCTGTCTTACTGATGCTCTTTGTGATGCACGCAGGGAGTGCTGTAAGACTAAGGCATGTCTGTCTGACCTGGGTGGTCTTGGTGCTGAAGGGATACCAGGATGGCACAGAAACACCATAACTCTTCCTGCAACTGACTTATGCAGTGTAATTATTTTTCATTACTTCTAATGTTCCTACACATCAGGGACTTTCTCTTCAGCAACTCCTTAATTTGAGCCATGAGTCAAGAGCTCCTCTGGGTCAAGAGCTGCAGTAAGTCACAAGCTGCTGCAGGCATGTACTGTAGTTGCCTGGATCAGTAAAAGCTGATTACACGTTTGCCTCCCTGTGTGCAAAGCAGGGCCTAACTGACCAAAAAGATGGAGATGGCTTTCTGTGGGGCATTTCCCATGTCTTAGCTTGATTCTATGTTTGAAGTTATTGGGATGTTCCTGTGTGAGCAGGGTGAGCTCTGCATTGGATGGTTTGAACTCAAGCCTGCTATTTATGACTTCCTCATCTTTGGAATGAATTAGACTGGAGGGTTTCTCTTTAAACTGCACCGTACAAACTCTTCCATCTGACGTATCATTAACTTAACTCTGGCTAATCACAACTGGTTGGATGCTTTTTTTTTTCTGGGAGAAAACAATCACTTTTCTGATAAAGAGGACATTTAAAAAATGGGTTAATGGTTAATGAGTTCTGACTCACATTAGGTGTATGAGATAAGGATTGCAAACAAAGTATAAAGCCCCCTGATTTCTTAGCTGCTAATAGAACTCCACAATCATTCAATAAGTTGGATTACAAGTCGCAGACAAGCTTTTTTAGTTCTGTATGATTTTTACTGACTGAGCAATTTATTTTGTTTTCATCAAGCTAGGCAAACATCAAACAGCAATAAAACATTAATGCAGTGTTAAATTTAAACATGGCAGAATATTTAGATAGCTTCAGTGATCCAAGAAGCCCATGGGAGCGACAGGTCAATTAGCCTGTTATTACTTGTTATGACAGGGATCAAATTTTTCAAGATCGATGTATATCATGCATAGTGTGCCTACGGATTATACAAACAGCATTGAACAGTAAAGACAGAAGGCATTTTTTACCCACTTTGGTTGCTGTATCCCTGTCTTGAAGTTGTTTCATTCTCGTTTGGTTCAACCTAAGTTTCAGATCATAGATGCTCGTTTGTGTAGGAATATTGTCAGGCTGATGTCAAAGCTAAATAGGATCTCATTGGTTTTATCTCACCTTTTCCATACTTAAATAGATGCTAAACCAAGATGAAGGTAATTATGTTGAAGAACAGAGAGAGGTGCATGCTGTACGTGCTCCTATTACACCAGCTAGTGCAGAGCAGAAGGTGAGATGCAGCAAAGGGCATTGATGGCAAATCTCATGTGGGTCGGACCGTCTGGCTGAGAAGTAAAGAGGCTCCAGTTCAGGCCAGAGCACACCGCTCCCTGCCCTGGCTGTGTGAAGTCTGGGGCCCAGGGAAAATGTTGAACGTGATTTAAACTGAGGTCTTTGCTTTGGGTCTGAAACAGAGTAAATGTGCCCATGCTACTGCCTACAGATGGTAAGTGTTCTAGGAAACTGCTTTTTACTGCTTTCCAGCAGAAACACAATACCTGGTTGTAAGAGTATGTATGGATTCAGCGCATACTAATGCACCAAATGTTGATGCAAAATTGCTGGTTTGGGAGCTATGCCGTGAAGGAACTTAATTAGACAGACAGCGTAATTATACAGCTGTTACAGATATGCCTATAAAGCACAGCTTATAACAGAGAGCTTCAAATACATACTGCAGGTCTTTTTCTCTTTATACCTTCTGTATGGAAGGCAGTATAGACTAATCTGGCAATTTTAAATGTTGGGGAAGCATTTGTTGCTTTTATTTGTCCATTTCTTTGGCTTCTATACTTACTCATTTAACTGATTCCGGTGGAAAAGAGATACCGAGAGTGGCAGATAAAATATTTATTAAAGTGTATTTCCACAGCATGGTGCACTGGGGCCTTAAGCAAAGGCTATAAATGTTAAGGATCAGTTTGTGGTGTAAGTCTGATAGTCTCTACTTCCTTTCTGATGCAGACTGCCTGTTGTCAGAGGAGGTTCAGGCAATAGTAAAAGTTTTCTGAAGCAAAAATTGTGGGTTCTTTTGATTCGTGCTTTGCCAGCTAAGGAAAACTGTTAATTAACAGTAAGGGTAATAAGGGCTTTTTAAATTTGTAGATCTGGTTCTGCGACACTCTTGATCTCTGGGTCTGGTACTCTTTTCACTTAAGATAGTAGAAAAGTACTCTTTTCCAGCACAGCTCCCATCTGTTCTAGAAAGGTGTCCAGTGCATGTGTGTGTCAGGCTAAACAGTGGACCATGTGTCATATTAAAATACAAGCCAGGAACATGCTTGAGGAATTGTTAAGATGGTAGGGTACATTCCTAATATCACAGGGATATTTCTGTAATTCAAGCTATTCCTTAAATCAAGGGATGATCTGATCCCAGTGAACAGCGATCCTCTGTGAATAAGTGAAATCAACACGTTTCTCAAGGTTTATTCCCTCCCAGCTAAAGCATATGAGGGTAATCAATGCTTGATCAGACTGCCTAGGAGAATGCAGCATTTAATCGTTATGCTGAAGGGACAAATGCAAGAAGAACAATTAGATAAAATGGGGTTGAGATTCTAGCAGAGAGGCTCAGATATTCTTTGCTCTGTATAAAAATTCCAGCTTTCCAGCTGCCATTAATTTACTTGCATTATGGATTCATTGCAGATGTTTAGGGATGGTTTTTCTAAATTATAGAGAATAAACCCATTTCTACAAGAAAAAACAATGTTATCATAAGAAATAGAATTGGTAGTGTGATAAAAGATTTTGATACTCAAATATTTGACAGAGTAAGAGGAAAAGTAGAAAATTTTCACAAAAACATTTGACTGAAGCAAAGGGTGAACACAATGACACAAACCAATGTATTTCTGGTTATGCTGCTTCTGAACTGAAAATACCTAAGAACAAGTGATTAGATTGAATGAGTGTTGTCTGGTGACATATTGGTACTCAATCACAAATTGTGTTGCTACCACTAATGATAACTAGTTATCACCACGAAAGCGCAATGGGTTGGTTTGGTTATTGTATGTAGCTCCTAGCAGTTTTATAAATCATTCTTGCAAACAGATCAAAGCAGACAGAAGAGTAATGTGACCATACATAACTATGATGGGTTTTTTTTCTGTCTCTTAGTTATTGGCAATGTGACTTCAGTTGTGGTAAAATGTCTGATAAGATTTAAAACTTTTTTTGTTTGCTATTTTGCCTATACACATTATCTTAATGAAAAGGAAAGCATACACTTAAAATTTATTATCCTTAAAAAAAAAACAAAAACCAAAACCAAATACAAATACAAATACAAATGGTAAGCACAAGCACCAAACCAGGGGTAAGTCTACAAGTGTACTCAAGCTCATGCTAAATGCAAGCACAGAGCTCCTGGGGGCTAATTTGCTGTGCTTCAAGGTGCCTAGGCTGTATCTGAACTAGCTTATTTAGAGCTGGTTCAGAGATCCTGAGCAATATGCTAGTGTGCAGTGTAGGTAAACCATTAGTTTAAGATTTATGGTAGTTATTTTTTTGCTACTTCTTTGGAAATGTTCGTAAATCTGTAAGTATAGATTATGGTTAGGACTGCCTTGGGTCATGTGTCTGTCAAGATTATTTTGCTGATATTTCCACTTCCCATCTTTCTAGAACTGGAAAAAATTACTAGTAATATAAACTAGCAAGGTAGACATGTTTTTATGACGGTAGAACTGCCTTTACTATTTAATATAAGGCTATGGAAAAAATAAGCAATGAAGTACTGGGCAAAACCTTTAATTTTTCCTTTGCCCCATTGAAATTTTTAAACACTCATAGAAGAGGCTAAGAGGCAGAAGCTCAGTCCTCAAGCTGTTGTTCAGTGTTCTCGGTCCTGCAAACTTTAAGAAGTGTTTAACGCGTCATTGTGTTAAACACGAGTCAGTGAACCTTATGCAAAGGGAGGTGTAAAGAATCAGATCGTGGGTATGAGCTCCCTAAGTCTGGTACACTTTTCCCATGCCAGAATCTACATGCAGTAGAAAATTCATAGTAAAGCCTTAGGGAGATCACAGTGTTCCTGCATATGGGGATGCAGTGTGTGCTCAAACTGAACAAGAGAGGCTTGTAACCAGACATAGTGTGTTGAGCTTGACAGTTTACCCTGGCAAAAGGGAATGCTAATGCAATTGGACTCTTGTGACCATCTCGACATGGTGTGTGCTGTGCCACGTAGGCATATGAGCTCTCTTAAGGTAAGACTGGAGTTTTCCAGCATTTTCCATGTGGTACCACGTTGCCGTAGGTCAGCAGAGGAAGAACAGGATTGTTTAAGAACAAAAGCTGACTCTTTGGGCACCCTCTAGCAGGAAACTTTTAAATGGAAACATTGCCAAGGAAGACTGTGTCTGTTTGGATCATATGTGGTACGGAGAAATGTTTGCACGGTATAATCCAGAGAGGGGATCTAAATCTCTTCGGAGCTGAGGAGAGCTTGTTTCTATCTTCCTCCATGAACTCCTTGTGAGGGGGAAGAAGAATAATCTTTGTAGGTAATTTTTAATTCCTTTTGCTTTTATTCTTTCCACAAAATTAAGTAGAAAGACAAAGTCTAGAATCTTTGTCTTTGTTACCTCTGTGCTTTAAAAACTTTGACAATAACGTCGATGTACTAGAATGGAACTACTGAGAAAGCTGTTAAGTTACATAACTGGTTTCTGTATTTTTTCCTTTTCTACTTGAAATTCTTCTAGAGGTAAAAAGAAAAAACGTGGTGAAAACAAAATACACTCCACAGTTTGGTGGAAAACAACCATCTAACCTGTAAATAGAAAATTTCCAGGTGTAAAAAACTGAGTCAGGATGAAAAGTTTAAGTAAATTGAATGCTGTAGTTTTATTACAATTTTCCTGTAATTAATTAAGATAGTTGAATAAAACTTTCCTGGGGGAAAGAAAGGGAGAGAAACGTATTTATGTTATCAGTTCCAACATTTAGGGAGCATGCCTTTAAGATCATGGTTTTGCTTTTCTCTTTGAATTCCATCTTGGTGTTACAGGAGTTTAGTACACCTTGACCTTGCTTTTGTTTCTTGGGAGTACCTTGTGGAAATAATGAAGAAATAAAATCCATGAAGAGTTACTTGATGGCACCTGCTGGCATTTGTTACTTGTTCAGTGTGAATGTTTGCACAGAGTACAGTGGTGTCAAAAAATTTCCAGTGGAAATACAGCAAAGAATTTGTTTATGGAAAGTGGCAGGCTTTATATATTTGAATCTACTTCAGTTGCCTGCTTAAAACCAGCTTTGAGATGCTGGCTGCTGTTGTCCTTCAATCTGCTTCATGCTGGATTTTAACAAACTATGTCCTCAGTAGGACATAATAGGAGATGCGGGAGTAAGGAGCTAATGCTCAGGCAGGTATGAGGTAGAACTTATCCCTAGCACATGCACTAAGGAGCACAGAAACTTGTGGAAGTTAATTGAAAGACTTTTTTTTTTTTTGGTGTAGATTATTAGAAGGGCATTCACTCAGCATCTAAACAACTTTGTTATATAATTAAAATAAAGGAATTTTTTCTATTTGTGTGTGTATTATGGTCTGCTGCAGGTTGCTTAGATCTTAGTCTCCCACTGAGAGAAAGAAATATCCTTGTGACTCATGTGAATTATCAACAAACTTCATCAGATGCAGTGACATTTTATTTCTTTTCAAAGGCAGTCAGTCACATTTTGTTTTCAGTAGAAGTACCTTTGTTTTGTAATTTAAGATGAACAACAACTTATAGCTCCATGCAGAAAGACATACATGTTATATCTAGTTTCAAGGCAAAACGTTAATTTCAATTTCTGGAGTTTAGAAATTCCATATGTGTGTTTCTTAATTAGTTTTACTTCTATATGATTACTTTCTGTAATTGAATCACTCCTACCATATTTTTTACAAACTCGGAACAGCTGACTACAGATCTCATGAAAAAAATGATATAATTTGACTGAAAAAGTAAAAGCACAGAATATTTAGTTATTGGATACATAACATGATAAACCAAAATATGTTTCTTTCCTGGATGCAGACTGTAAATTTTGCTCAATAGGACTTTCTGCAGTTTCACTGTTCTGGCAGTAGAAGCATCAACTGAGATACCAGGAAAACAAAATTCTGTAATTCCATGATTTTGTTAAACTATCTTGCATTGTCCTGCTGTAGTCATCCTAGCCTTCACTGAACATTTTTATTTGAAGAAACTCTATTGGCTAATTTAGAATCTGTAAATCTAAAGTTGCATACTGATTTTCCCCATTTATGGGTCTAGTTGCTTTCTAGTTTAGGATATGATTTTATAAACTCTTGAATGTAACAGTGCCTTTACAAATACGGTGGATGAAATTATTCATGTGCAGGGGTTAGTATTTCTGAATGAGGAATATGTTCATTAACTTCAAGATAGCTAATTAGTGCAAAACTGGGAGAAACTATTGGTGACTTCAATGTGTATTTTATTTAAAAAAAAAGCATCTTCTACAAAACCAAACTTTATGCTCAATATTTATTATCAAATGGCACCGTCTGCCTTGAGATGGAGCTTTTTTTTCTTTGTTGTAGTAAGGCCACAATTCTGACCAAGTTTGCTGTAGATCTGAGAGGTTTTAAGAATAAAATAAGAATTTTTTTTGTTTGTTTGTTATTTGCTGATAACCTAATTTGTAATGGTTAAGACAGATTAGATGTTCAAGCTGATTCTTACTGCATCGTGTGGGAATCAAGCTAGGGCTAGACTGAGACTTTATATGTAAGCTGAAAGAATGAGACAGCATATAAATACACCACTTCGAGAGAACAGTAGTTCTGAACAGATCCCATGCACTCTTGGGGAACAGTTTGCCAGATACTGTTCAGCCCTCCTGCAAAATCTCCACTCTGTTGCAGAATGCTGCACAGATTCAAATCTTTGAATGATTCATGTGAGAAATAGGAGAAGGAAGAGGCAAAGAATGAAGTATATATGCCAATGAAACTTGGAGAGAAGTGAGGAAAATGTAACAACGTTACAGTTCCTCAAATGTGAAAAGGCATGGAGTAAATGAGCCTTGCCAGAAGGGAAAGAAACAGACAACGCTTTTTATTACCTCATGGGCATGAGTGCAGAGCAACTGGCTTTCCTCCTACCAACATAGTGCTTTTTATGCTGGCGTGCAGCTGATTATCTAAAGTGCAGAAACATGGCAAATCTGGTTCAATGTGTGGAAGGATTTGAGCATCCACTGAGAAAAAGAACTTAGTTGCCTTATGGTGGTAGCAAGAGCATGAGGCAAGTAACTTGTTCCTTCTTCTGGAACTACATTTATTGGTGGGACAGTAAAAAAGTGGGAAGAAATATTGTTAGATCTTAATGAAGAATACTTACTGTCTGTCCTGGTTTGAGGTAAAAAAGAACCAATTTTCTATTCAGCAGTTTTACCTTGCAGCTAAGCCTCTTCTAACTAACTGACTTCTCTGAAATTAACAGCATATTGTGGAGACACTGTTTGCTCTCACGGAGATAAGACCTAATTCTTTATGCCCAAGAATGGTATGCGGAGAGGCTCTTGCTTATACTGATATAACAACCGAGGTCAGCTTACTTTGTTGTGTGCCCCGTTGGAGGGTTGGAAGCACAAAAGTGTAGAGGGAGCAGGCTTGCAGGGAGGAATGGGCAGTTCACATGACCCCAAACTGACCAACAGGGTATTCCATCTCACCTGCCCCATGCTTAGTATAAAAGCTGAGGGATCAAAGGGTCAGCTCTCTTTTTTCAATGGCTGGTGTCCAAGGAAGGATTGTCTGTTCTTCTGCCTTTGATTGAGACCCATGTGTTACTGAATCCAGATTTGGAATCCAGTTATCCTCTGTCACTGAGTCCATTTTAGGACTTTCCCAGTGCTTGTCGGTGACATGATCATAATCCTGGAAGCTTGACATGGCTATATGGTTTTGTATGCATTGTGTATATACATTTCATTATTCCCTTTTAATTATTTTTATTAATATTTCGTTAAAGTAGTTTAGTTCCTTTAAACTCATAAGTCTCTTTCTCTCTCTCCCTCCTCGTCTTGGGCAGAGAGNTAGGTGTCTGGCTGATAAATTTGGTTCCTTCATTATGCACAGGCTGAAATTTGTACACATCTGATGTTCAGTTTCAGTTCTAAATGTACTTCACTGGTGACTCCTCTGAAATTTTCACATTTTCATAAACATTATTTCTGTAGAGATAAACACATTTTTTTTGAGCTGCCTGACTTGGTTAAAAATAATAACTTTCAGGCATTGCAGAAGAAAAGAGAGTTTGAAGGGCTGTTTAAAAATCACAGTGAGAAAAGATTCTGTTACTGAGATGCGTATAGTTGATAAGTGTGTGATATTCTTCATAGCCTGATAGTTTGGTAAATAAAATGCCAGACAACTTAGCCACTTTGCAAAAAGATCTGCCTTTACAGATGGCTAATTTAGCTCTTTCTGCTCTTCTTCTACCTCCATCTTTTCCCCAGAGTTTGTATTTCCATCGTTTAATCACTGTTTCAGACCTTTGATATATCATCACTAAAAAAAAGCAACCAAACCTTATTTTTCAAGGAAAGCTTTTCCATTTTAAGGCTGAGTTCTCAAGGTCTGAAATAAATAACAGAGAGGATATAAACCAGTGGATTTAAGATTTTGGTCCTAAATCTATTTCACAGATTATGGCAGGAAACCATGAGTGGAGGCTGATTGCTTGAGAGGCTTCTCAGTCTGTCTCACTGCCTTATTTCCATGCTAAAGGCAATAATAATATATTTGCTTTGCTCGTATTTCTCTAGCACAATTCTCCATGTCTTTCTTGTGGATTAACCCATTCTTTTGTATTCTCAGTCTAGAGCTTGTTCTTTTCTCTCGCAATTAGACTGGTGTTGAGGAATGAGAAGGGAGGGGATGTTCAAAGCCTTTTAATTGTCTTGCTAAAGAATGAGTGCATGCAAGTACAAGAGCTGAAGAATTTGCCCGTGATATGAGGGGTGCATAGTTACCTTCTTTGCGAGAAAGGATTAAAATTAAACCCTCTTGAAAAGAGGGATATCCCTTATATGGCTTCTTGTTATCTGGATTGCAGAGGGATTTAGTGGTTGCAGGATGCAGTATTAGGGCATAGGGCAGCCAGGTTTCCAAGTAAAATAGCAACAGTTGAGCAGAATAAAACTAGGCCTGGAGTTTGAATCAGAAACCTGAGCAGTTTTATATTCAATATATTAGTGCATCCTTCCTCTAAATTCTTTCACAACAGGTTATATGAGTTTATTGATCCGTTCATCAGTACTCTTAAGAGTCTGTTTCTTGTGATCTGCCCCAGCTGTGCGGTTTACAACATTGAGCACTTGATGTTGCACAGCCCCGTAAGCGAAACCAGCCATTTTCAAGCACTGTTCTAGGATATTGGCTAAGGGGTTAAGCGCTGCAGTGGAGCAGTGATCCACACATGCAGAGATGGAAAGGAGCTCAAGGAAAACAAGTTTCAAATGGAAAGAAACTGCTTAGGCCTCTTTAGGGAAAATGCCACGATCTTGTGGAGTAGCAAGTTTTGAGCAGGCACTGCCTAGAACAGCACTAAACTGGAACATAATGCACCTCCTCCTCTAACACTATGGATTTGCTTTATGCGGGTTTCCTGTATTGTTTACATGTCAAAAGCCACCCTTAACTCTTGTTACTTCTGAATCTGAGTATGAAGACCTCTTCAACAATCACTTACAATAGAGACGTAAGATGTGCTGATCACCTGGCATTCCCTTTACAGTAGAAGAACTAGATCCTCAACATCACTCTGGATTTTATTTCTGAGTAAAGAAGAGTTTGGTGATTTCAGAAGGCAAATATTTCAAATTTTTTCTCCTTTGGACTTGAATCAGTAGTAAACAGTTCTATTTTGCCACTTTACCCATGCTGAAGATCCTTTAACCTCATAATACAAGGCCAGATGTAAGATTTCTATGTGAACGCTACCACAGGCACTGGGAAAATACAATTACTTCTGTTTATTTAACTTTTTTAATTTGCAGCCTGACATTTCTTGACTGCACTCAGAGCCAAGATTCGTTTGCAGTCATAAAGTTTTTTTTTCTTTTTTTTTCTTTTTCTTTTTTTTTCTTTTTCTTTTTCTTTTTTTTTTTTTTTTTTTTTGTATGAGTGAAGAGACTTTATGGAATGACTTGAGGTTTTGTAGATTTTTTTAGATTAAAATCAAGAAATTATTCAGAAAGGAGGATTTACTACAAAAATTCCCACTGGAGGGAAAACTTACTGGGCTTTAAATATCTGCTAATTTTGCTGGAGACTTTGGGTTGTCTTTTATTTGTCCTGAAGTTGTTTTTTCCTGTAGATGCTGAAAAAAACCCTAGTACTTTATTTGGCACAAGAATAAACCCTTCTGTGCAATCCCCTAAACCCATTCTCAAAACTCAGAGACTTAAATGGGTCTCTGCCATCTGTTCCTCTTCACTTTGGCAGCTCTGACTTGACATCTGGTAGTTACAGAACTAAGCGTGAGCTTGTAATTGGAATTCAGGGATCATGACAGAGATCTCATGTTCCTTGTTTTATTAAAACTTCCCTATACTATGTGCTGTTGCAGAGATGCTATCTAAATATTGTTGTATCGACATGCTTGTATGTTTTTGATGACTCATCTCGAGTACGTAGATAGAAGTAGCTTTATAACGATTTTTGATTTACTTCTTTTGGTTGTGAATAGAACATGCTTTAATGGCGGTACTAGAGTTATTTTTGTTGCTGTTACAGCCTCACTATTTCTACAACTGTTCTCTGGATAAACAGGCAATATGACTCCTTCCACTGGGAGAGTTCTCAGCCGAAGGATAGCAGAATTAATCCCTGAGGAGGTACTGGGTTCATTTGTAGCGCATAAAAGGGCTGAGAGCCTCTAAAGAGTAAAGCGCAAAGTATTTGGAGACTGGCAGTGTTATGAACTATGAAATTGAACCCAAATGCCAGTGGAGAAGGGAGAGGAGAGAAAAATAAGAATGCCAGGCAGAAATTGATTCAAAGATGAAGTTAGCTGGTAGAAGGGAGAGAAAGGAGAAAACATATGTAAGAGAAATTAGAGTATCAGTTAAGGATTTGTACTTAATTTAATCTTTTTTCTAAAGGTATGGCTCTCCACTCAAGATTTCTGTCCCAACCACCTTCTGATGGACCAGTTTTGCTTGTTTGCCCTTGTTTTTCTCTGCTTCACCAGTGGAAATAATTTGGGGAGTATATCCTTACTTCAGTGAAGGGGTAGCATTTTGACTTTTTGCTTTAGTTAGCAGTTCTGCAGGGGATCCTGAGACTGCACTTGAGCAGCTGAATTAGGCTGAAAACTCAGGTTAGTGTGCTTCTGCTGCCATTTACGACCATGCTGTTAAAGATGGTTCAAAATTTCTAAGAAATTCTCCTCACTCCCTTATCTCTCACTCCTCATGTCTCTGTACCCACTCTTCAGTGAGTGAAACTGAATTAAAATGCCCTCTTGGAGGCAAGGTACATTATGTTTTTTGGAGGAGGTTTATTTTCCCCTGATTTGTCATGAAAATGATGCCCTTTCTTTTTGCAACAGTTTTTAATTTAATCCAGACTTGGATTTGTTTATATCTATTACAATCAGTTTCCCTGTACATTTCTTACGCAGCTCTAAATTTGAAAGAGAGCCATTATCTTGACTTTTATTTGGGCTATATTTTGAATAAATGTAATTAGGCTTTGTCACACATCTTTTAGACAGTCAGTACAAAGTTATTTCTTTCCTCTTTGATATAAAAAGCTGTTTTAAAATAGCTTCTTTTTAATTACTCCTGAAGATGTTCATATTTGAATAAGGCTGTAAATGTCAAGTCTTGATGAGTCAGACCTAAAATGTTAGAAAGCAATCCATCTCCTAATGTTCTTACTCTGGCCCAATCCTTGTGAAGTGGCAAGAACTTCCTTGTAGGTGCTGAGTGCTTTTTCCAGCATCAAAGACAGGGAAAGCCAAAATCGCCTAGCACCTTGCAACACAATCCCGTATCAAACAGCCTGCATTCACCCCAGATATGCCTGATCTCCATACAAAGAAATTGTGACGCTTTTTGAAGAATTAAGTATTTTATTATAATTGACATTGTCATTTTTGAAAGGCACAGCCAAAGCCAGGTTGCATTTCTTGTGTTGGTCCCTAATTATTATCTGTTTGGAGATGAATTAACAAGAGCTACCCATGTAGGCATATGCCTGCATAGGGAGGGGTCAACGACAAGTACATGAAGAGAGAAATATAGAGCTATAAAGATGCCCTTAGGTATGTGTACCCATACTAGTTCTGTCCAATACTTTCTGCTCCCTCCCATCTTTTCTGCCTTGAGCTGCACTGTGGCATGTTAATTAGAACTCATTTTAACTTGGAAAACAGATGTAGCAAACTGTGGCAAGTGACGATAAGCAGCAGACTGTGGGTCTGATTTTATGAACCTCTTCAGTTTCTAACACTTCAGTATTTCCAGAACACTACAGTATTATTTAGATTCAGGAGGCAACCTGGTCTTTCCACAAAATCTTTAATTCTTCCCTCTGTCCCATTTCTTTTTCAAGCACCAAGGGTCTTGAGACAGGTCTCCTTTTGCTCCTGCCACCTGACTGTCAGGTATCCAGAGGGAGAAAACCTAGAGACATTCTTCTTCCTTGAGCATCTGGTGATGAAAGGAATACTAACTCTCCTGGCTTGAACAATTCTACCAGATTCTGGTTTTATGTGGAGAAAAGTCTTCAGCTTTATAAACCGCCGGTGCAGTGGTTTTTTGTTGCTTTTCCTGAAGGTTTTCCTTTTGGTTTAACTGACAGTGCAGGGATGGGAAGGTGGAATTAAACTGAGGTTCCTGACAGGGAAAAATCGTCTTTCATTCCACTTTCATCTGTCCTTCTGCCTGTTCCTGATATTTTTTCACAGCTGACTGAAAGCTTCAAAAGATTGAGCTCATGCAAGATCACTGCAATGTGAAGCAGAGAAATCCAGATTAGTGTTAACCCAATTTGGTTTAGGTTAACATATTTTGTATTGGGTCAATATATTCAGTAGCTATATTTGGTACTATTCACATCAGAGTTTAGAATTCAGCCCTAACTTCCTCTTGTTTCTGCTGTGGCTGCACCTCTTCCATGAGCGTGCTTAGACGTCCGCCTGAGTTCTCTCTGCTCTCTGGGCCTGTGCCAGTGACCTCAGGTTGTCAGCTACAGTCTCTGCTACTGATTTCAGATCGGAAGTCTTGATAATGTTTCTGTAGCAACATCTTTAGCTTACTGGTGTGCCTGCTATGAGATGTGTTTATGGCCCAGCCTCTTAGTATTGTGGGCGGTAAGAAATTGGGTTTAATTGAGCTGATAATTTTCATTATGTTCCCTTGTCCATATTGAAAGAATAAATTATTTGCCTTCTCTATGTTTCCTGTGCAACTCTCTTGTCTTTTGTGTTACCGTTTTACAGTGCCAGCTCAGGTTTTATATGCTATTCACAGTAACTCTTGCCAAACATTGTTTTCCAGGTGACAGCCTGGATAGCCTTGCTTCACACCATAGCTCTTACAGTTGTTTTAATGTTCTGGACAAGGTGACTCTTGTATTATATTGCAAATTGTCTTTCTTGCTTTAGCCTCCAAAGCATTTGCAGGGATTCTTCCCTTTTAGTGGACCTGCGATTGTGATTTACAGACTTTCTATTCTGTGTGTTTCATTTTGTTTATCAGCAGTAGCCCAGGAAGCCATTTGCATCCTGGGCTGCAACAAAAGAATTGTGGCCAGCAGGTTCTGTCCAGGTGATTCTCCTTCTACTTTGATCTCGTGAGACCCCGCCTGGAGTATTACATCCAGTTCTAGGGCCCCCAGCATAAGAAGGGTGTGGATGGGTTGGAGCAAGTCCAGAAGAGGCCACGAAGGTGATCAGAGGGCTGGAGCACCTCTCCAGTGAATACAGGCTGAGACAGGGTTCTTCAGCCTTGAGAAGAAAAGGCTCTGAGGAGTCCTTACAGCAGTTTTCCAGTATCTGAAGAGGGGCTGATAGGAAGGATGGGGAGGGACTCTTTAGCAGGGAGTGTAGCTATAGGACAAGGGGTAATAATTTTAAACTGGAAGAGGGTAGATTTAGATTATATATTAGGAAGATATGCTTTACTCTGAGCCTGGAACAGGCTGCCCAGTGAAATTGTGGATGTCCTATCCATAGAAGTGTTCAAGGTGGGTTGGAACTAGATGAACTTTAAAGGTCCCTTCCAGCCCAAACCATTTTATGATTCTATGATTAGTACCTTAACAGTTTTCTCAGAATTGTGGGTACCTCCCACCAGTTCAGCTCAGCATCCATGTACTGCTTCATCCATTTTGTTAATCCTTCTGACTGCATCTATTGTCAAGTTCATCTAAATAAGTTTTGTGACTAGGGGAGTCAGGATACAGTAATCATTGTTCAAAATGGTGGTTTCCCACTTCATATTGCTGTGGTAGGTTTCAAAAGAAGAAACGGTAACAAGTCTGAATTAGAATGGGAATTGTAAAGACAGACACATCTAAAAAATTTGAATCAGCATTTTTTATTCAGCCATTGAAGAATACAATAAAGTGAGTGGGGTTGGTGAAAATTAATATTTATTAGAGCTCAGAGTGTTAAACTGTTTGGACCCTCTGACTCAGTAGATGCAGACAATATCCAAGAAATCCGGGGATGATGGGCAAAATACCACTACCATTCAGTAGACCTGAGACAATACCAGAAAACTTTTGTTAACGTTGTCTAGCACTGAGGTACTCCGTATTTTCAGTTGTTTACAATTCCAGCAGAGGATAAACCTTCTGGCTGAAACTTTTCAAGTTTTTTTCTTGTCTCCGCTTGGATATGCATTTTTTTTTTTAAATTGAAACAGATGTCTTACACAGAAAAAAAATTAATTTTTTAAGATGGAGAAATTAAAAATAGGTGGTGGTGCTGATGTTGAAAGCTCCTGTTGTCTGTTTTTCTGTTCTGATGTCATTTGGTTTTACTACTTCAGTACCTTGCTTTGTGTTTATCAGTGTTACAATTCATCAGGGCATAAATTTGTTACCGTAAGGTTTTTCCTTGGCTGTCAGCCCTCACATTTCATAGCCTGGATTATTTGTTTCATCAGAAGCTGTCTCACACGAGGCTTCATATTCTTTTCCAGATTGTTTATGAATATATAACAGAGAGAATGAAATCTCACAGGGATTAATGAATACATTAATTAGAAAACCTGACCAAAGTTTTCTGTATAGTTTTCTGTTTTCTAAGAGTTTTTTCTAGCTTTTGAGTTATCTATTTTTTTACCCCACCTGAGAACTGTCTCACTGCTTACCTTCTTCTGAAATATGAAGAGGGGGACATTTCAGCCTTGAGAACAAATTCAATCTGCATGCCTAATTCAAACAATCTGCATGCCTAATTCAAATGCTGATGCAAGTTGTTGAATTGTTTAATCCATCTGTAGAACAGTTTTCACATCAGATTGTTCTCTCTGAATTGTTATTTTGTAAAAATATGACTCTCTGGACAGGTGAGTCACGGTGTGTAAGATCTCCCTGTGATTCTCTGAACAAGGCCTCTGTCCTAGTTATCTTGCTCTGCCAGAGGTAGGGCTTAATGTTGCTGCAGCTTTGCCACTTTCTCAACTGGGAGGTCTGTCAGAAGTTCTGAAACTGCTGCTGACGTTACCTTAGGCCTTCCTGGGCTGGGGTTCTCTACATAGCACTCAATTGTTTTGTGTAGACATGCCCTAGGACTCCTGGAACGGCTCCTAAAAGCATTACATTATGTTTCTGTCCCAGAAAAAGGTAATTTATACTTCCATATTTCTTTCTAAGGTAGAAACTATGCCTCCACAGAAATTCATACAGCTCTGTGATGCTAAATTCCATCCACATCACGCTGCATATCTTGCATTAATCTTCCATTCATATAATAGATTTTATTGTTATAACAACAATTTAATGCAATATTATGTGATGTTTTGACTGTGTTTTATCCTAATGTCATTGTTTTCTCTGACATGCTCTGTTTCTGCTAACTGCCTGAAGAAATTAGTTCTGAAGACTTTTAATATACTTATATAAAAAACCTGGAAGTATATATAGAATACAGCCACTTGAGGAACTCTGAGTGGTAACTCCCTGTTTTCCTGCTCATTCTCATACATGTTAATGCCAGTATAATGAAGATGGAAGGCAAGATGATTTTTCACTGTCAGAGGCCTCTTAAGTAAATGGAAGGAATTCTTCAGAGAAAGTTAACAAATACATTTTAGGGTTAGCTGTGGGATAGCTCTGTAAAAAGACAGTTGTCAGTAGATGTAAACATAGAATGACAGACCTCTGAACATATCTCTGAAAACAAAAGTAGGAATTCAGATAGTTAATGTGATAGAGCGAAGGATTTACTTCAGCTGGGTTTCCAGAACTGACCTTCACAGGAGGACAGCACGGTCTCACATTTCTCTTCAGTACTCAAATCCTGATTATCTTTTCCATGTGTGGAATGCAACATGGTGAACCAAAGCTCTGGTCTAGACTCTAAGCCAGGTATTCCTGAAGTAGAATAACTTGGGTTCTGGAGTTCAATTTTTAAGTGTGATGGAGCCTGTTACTGATGAGTGAAAAATGTATTAAAACATTTCTTGAGATGATATTAGGTTAAGCTGTGCCTGCAGACATAGCCAATAGGAAAGCAATTTTCAGTGTTTTTTTCCTCAGTAAATGATGCATCACCTGTCATTTCCCCAGCCAAACTCTGGTAAAATACTTGAAAAAATGACGTTTTTGGGGAATACTGAATGAGCATGAATTCTGTACATCCTGAATAAAGTGAATTCCATAGTGACTATGCAGACAAAGATTTTTTTTTTTTTTTTTAAATAAAGAGGATGTGCTGGGTGACAGTGGTTCTTGTAAAGGATTTTGCTTTGTGCAGAGTTGTGCCGTTACGCACCCAGAAGAGACTGATGCCTTTCAAAAATGTGTACTCTTCTGAACTGGGCAATGATCAAAAAATATTCTTTTAGATTAAAGGCTGTCTTGATTTCATTGGCCAATGGCTTTTTTGACTGGCCAAGAAGGCTAATGGCATCCTGGAGTGCATCAAGAAGAGTGTGACCGGCAGGTTGAGGGAGGTTACCCTGGCTCTCTGCTCTGTCCTGGTGAGGCCCCATCTGAAATACTGTGTCCAGTTCTGGGTCCCCCAGTTCAGGAAGGATAAGATACAGCTGGAGAGGGTACAGCAGAGTACCACCAAGATGATTAGAGGCTTTAAGCATCTCTCTTATGAGGAAAGGACTCAGATCTTTTTAGTCTGAGGGGGGATTTGATCAACACCTATAAATACTTAAAGGGTGGGTGCCAAGAGAAAGGGACCAGTCTTTTTTCAGAATGAGAGGACAAGAGGAAACGGGTGCAAACTTGTACATAAGAAATTCCATCTAAACATGAGGAGAAACTTCTTCACTTTGAGGGTGGCAGAGCACTAGAAAAGGCTGCCCAGAGAGGTGGTGGAGTCTCCTTCTCTGGAGACANTCTCCATCTCTGGAGACATTCAAAACCCGCCTAGACATGTTCCTGTGCAGCCTACTCTGGGTGGACCTGCTTTGGCAGGGGGGTTGGACTAGATGATCTCCAGAGGTCTCTTCCAACACCATATAATTCTGTGATTCTGTGATTTGTTATTGCCCCATACAGCTAGACATAGCTCTTCATCTTTCAAGAGGTATGTGATTCTGATGGTTTTCTTCTTCATATTTTAATATGTGGTATATATGAAGTTCATGAATATATATCTGTGTTAGAAATACATCAGTTGTCAGTCTATTTTATAAGAAAAACAGAAGCA
>VXBJ01001149.1:0-60848 GCA_013400055.1 Nycticryphes semicollaris | reverse complement strand
GACTGTAAAGCATTTTTCCCAATTTGCCATCCTTTCATAGTTCTCCAATTTTTCAACATCCTGTTCTAAATTATGGGCAAGATAACTGCTACTGTGTAGTGTAGTTCATTGATGCTGAACATCAACATATAACTATTTTACTGCTCACTATTCTATTGCTTGTGAGACACTGACGTTCACATTAGAAACTACTGTTGAGGTGTTCCTGACTTATCATTTGGAAAAAGTAATTTTGGATCCTTTTTATTCTGAGCGTGGTTGCCGTTTCTATGAGAATGTCTGACATAAATATGTCCCAAACATGTCATTGCTTTTATTTTGCAAGTGTTTTAATAGTAAGCGAGTTTGGTGACATTGTATGTTATCTACTGTTGGCTGAACATGAACAATCAGTGTGCCCAGGTGGACAAGAACGCCAACAGCATCCTGGCCTGTATCTGGAACAGCATATTGAGTAGGACTTGGGAGGTGATATGATCGTCCTCCTGTACCTGGCCCTGGTGAGGTTCTACCTCGAGTACTGTGTCCAGTTTTGGGCCCCTCACCACAAAAAAAGGCATTGAGGTGCTGAAGCAGATCCAGAGAAGGGCAATGAAGTTGAGACGGGTGTCTGGAGAATAAGTCTTATGAGGGGAGGCTGAGGGAGCTGGGGTTGTTCAGCCTAGAGAAGAGGAGGCTGAGGGGAGACCTTATTGCTCCCTACCACTACCTGAAAGGAGGTTGTAGAGAGGCAGGGGTTGATTTGTTTTCCCAAGTAACAAGTGATAGGACAAAAGGAAATGGCCTCAAGTTGCCCCAGAGGAGGTTCAGATTGGATATTAGGAAAAATTTTTACACGGAAAGGTTTATTAAGCATTGGAATGGGCTGCCCAGGGAAGTGGTTGGGGCACCATCCCTGAAGGTATTCAAGAGATGGGTTGACATAGTGCTTAGTGTCATGGTTTAATTGATGGGGTTTTATCAGAGTTAGGTTGATGGTTGGAGTAGATGATCTTAAAGGCCCCTTCCAACATAGACAAATCTATGATTCTATGATTGTTATTTAGTAGTTTACCAAACACTAGAGCATCTAGACTTTGGTTAAAAGTACTTGTGTATCTACATATGAATCCTAATCATTGGGTAATATCAAGCCCGAAAGCAAAACCTGAAGAATGCTACTAACATGCTGAGTTATTCCATGAATGAGAAAAGCAGCTACTTTCTGATACCAAACTATTGAACAGTTCTCAGTTTATTTCACCTTCATTCAGTAGGACAGATTGATCTTTTAAAGTGCTAATTCCTAAATGAGATCATTGCTAGTTAGTGGAGGTTCAAATATATTTCCAGACTATTGTGTCTACTAAGTTATGTTTATCACTCTTGTAGTCTCACGCAAAATTTATCAACTGGTTTGATGAGACCTATCTTCTGTAAAATCATTTGGTTGGCATAAGTTATTATTCTGTATTTATTAATTGAATCTCATATCAACTTTTCTTTATTTTTTTCCTTGGTTTAATGGCAGGCTAGCAAGCTTATAATTAGCTGGCTGTGTGCCATGACTCTTGTCGCGCATCAGCAAAGCACTAGTCTCCTTCCAGCCTTCTTGAATATCCTTGCAATTCTGAAACCAGAAATACTCTCATCCAACTGTTTTGGGATGTAAATTACCACGGCTTCAATTTTAAAAGTATTTATACTTCATAGGGCTGTTTGACATTTCCAATTTCTAGTGAACTGTAAATCACAGCATATTCTTTCAAATACCTCATTCTGCTTCTTTTTTAAACACATAAGAGAAAATTAAATAGACACTTTTACTTTTCCACATTATTATGAATATTGAAAATCTGTTTAATGGTGAGGCTATATCATTATTACAATATATTTTGCTATAAGTATACTTTAAGAAGCTTTCATGCTTATTTGCTTCAGCTTTGACAGCTGTGAGTTTTCCCAGAAGTTAACTTCCCTAAACATTTTACTCCTTTTTCATTTGATATATAAAATTATGTATTATTTTAAATATATTTAAAACTCCTGCCTTCTTTGAATGTCTCTCTTAATGAGTTATGTACATGCAGTCACATCTTTGCTTGATTATTTTCCTTCAAATTAATGGCCTTCAGATTTAGAAAATTAGTTCTGTTGAAGAACCGGGACCTGTCTCCTGTTAGGAAATTTAAATCATGTTATGGTTACTGATTCTTAGATAGCCACAAGTTTCCATCTATTGATTAACTAATCTTTGTGTATTGTGTGATTCTAATAAAAATTTCATTGTGCCTGGTACGATGCCATTTGCATTAGAAAATTGTCATCTGTATTATTTAGCTAAAACAGTTTCAGATTTTGGATTCAGTTACAGAACATGGTTAAATTAATCATGCAGAAATGTTTTTGATAGAAAAAACACAGGCTGAGGTGGAAATCTGAGCTGCACACCATAAATCCTTTTCAGATTTTGAGGTAACAAGCTGGACATAAATTTGCTTATGCCCAGAAGTGTCTGAACTAAATTGGTAGTTTATTGTGTTTTGAATGTATAATTTGGATGTGTTTGATTGTCTTAATTATATGAAAGCAACTGTGTATAACTGCTCTTGAAAGGTGTGAGAGTCAGAAAGGGGAAAACAAAGTATCATAGAAGGGATAATGTTAAAAGTACAGTAAAAGCATTTGTTAAGTTTTGCATGTTCCCTTAGAACAATTTATTTGGATGCTCACTGTTGCCATAACAACCACATGTACGTTAGAAGTTTTTAAATTTTTTTAGACCACTGAGGCGCGTTATATTCATTGTTTGTGACCTCTGCATATGGCCTCATCCCAGCTCTAAATCACCAGTCACTCATCTGCTGTTGTCAGTCCGTGAAGCCAAGAAAGGTGAGGATAAACAGAGGTTACTGCCAGCTTACTCAGAGATGCTGCTGACACTGGGTATGGATGACAGCTTTTTAAGGCATTGTCTGTATAGGTGGATTTATTGAAGCATGCGATGTGTCCAAAGAATGGGAATTTTGGACAACATACCAATGCTTTCATGTCCCCAACCTTAACATCTCAATTATGTACAAAATGAACAGTGAAATAAGCCGTAATGTTCTCTTAGTCTTTTATGTAATTGAAACAAAAAAAAACATGTAATGACAGAGTCTAAAATAAATATGTAGGCAGAGTGAGTTGCTCATCCATAATAAATTTTATTGGTTTGGATGGGACGTTCCAAAAGAAATCTTTGTAATAACAAATCCACTGAATTTACTAAATCAAATGATCTTACAGTTCTAGATTCCATTGGCATGAAAAATGTCATCTGTAGAAACAGACTCATTTCAGTCTGTTTCTTCAGTGCCTGTTTTTTCCTATGGAATAATTCTTTATTTTTCACTGCTTAATACAAACTAAATATTAGATTGAGTTGAAACACTTGTGTAGTGGAGGAAAGGCTAAAAACTCTATCAAATGACTATTGATACTTAAGAATTTTGTTAAGCAACAACCTTGAGTGCACTTTGTCTGCTGAGCTATTGTCCAAATCAGCCACTGATGTAAATATAATGAGCACTGCTGGTTTTAACTTGATCTCCTTCATAGATCTGGTTTAACTTTAGAATGAGCAAAGTCAACAATAGAAAAAGAACTGTGATGAAATTAAATGCCACTCTTGTTGATATAAAGGCAATTCAGATGAAACTTGGCCAAGATAAGAGTTATTTAAGTAGACTTCATCTGTAATAACAGCTTTAGATAAGAGAACCATACACACAGACTTGTTTTTGAAATCTTTTTTTTCTCTTATATTTATTTTTAAAACAATTCTAAGAAAAACAACAAAACAAACTTATAGGCAAGAAAAAACTTTCTTCTTATATCACTGTTTATGTTTCAAATATTAAAAACAGTAGTGTCAGTATGCAGTGAATCCTAGGGACTGATTTAACAAGAGCAGAACCCAAGAATGGTAAAAGCACAAGGCCTAACTCCCGAGTGAGTGAAACAAGCGACACCAGTCAAAATTTTATTAGCTTTGAAAGGTAGGCACTGTACTATATGCTATACCTCATATCGTGATGGAATTTGGATTACTCCATATGTCTGTTGTAGTCACAGGAACAGTGCTTGCAGTGAAGCCTTGCTGTGATGTCTAGTTTTTAAAACCTGTCAATATCCCCTTATGGCATCAAAAAATGTCAGGACAGAAAGCCATATTCTACTGCCCTGGAAGGTTTATTTTTGGCAGACATCTTGTTCTTTAGTCAAATCAAGGATATTTTAGATGGCAGCTGCTTCCACTTATCAACAATTAGTGCACAAGTGTACCTAGGGGAAGCCTGGGTTGTTCATGCTGCTGAACTCTGGCATGAAATATGGTGGAATATTGCTCTTATTGTAAAAGGAGACATCTAAGCTTCTCCAGGGAATTTTAAACCAGCCTCATACTTTAAATTGACCTTCAGAGGAATTCACCTCATCTATACTGAAGAGCTAAATACAAGGAGACATTGAAACTTACTGCACCCCATTGTTGGGTAATTACCAAAGGATTTCCTCTTGTAGTACTGACTCTAAGGAGCCATTCTCATGACATATCTAGTGCCATTGAAATGGGACCTTTGCAATCATGCAAAATTTTTCTCCCAGGTAAATTATTACTCTATATTATTGAGTTGGGATTTTGAATTCCTTTGGGCTTTTAAATTAGGGTGTTGTTTTTTTTTTTTTTTTAAGTTGGGTTTGGTTTTTTGAATAAAATTTGGTGAAGAGGAATACTTTAATTTGAGCATTTTGATGCAATTTTATTAAAGCTGTATTTTTAGAGGCTTTCGCTTAAAAGATGTTGTAAACATTTACAGTACATAGCTTAGAATTAGCATAGCTGAAATGGGAATAATATTTCATATTTATCACTCTCTGCCATGCCTCACTTACCTACTAAGTGCAGTCTGATCTGTGCAGCCATGATGGATGAAGCAACATGCTTGTAAATAACAGATATATTTATATTGCTTGCTGATCAGGAAAGAAACACATCATTGCCACAGCCATGTATCCATAGCAGCTTTAAGATTCTGCCACTTCTCTCAGATCAGTTTTTTAGTTTGTGTCCAGAAAGTTTTTAATTTTCATATATTTACAGCATGATGAAAAATAACAGGACTATAAAATGACATTAAATTTAACTTTATTGGCATTTCTGCTTTTTTACTGGTCTGTATTAAAAGTATTTTCACGTTCTACACAACAATGTGGGACAGCTTGGTTAGGAGAGAATTTAAATCCAACTCTTAACTTTGCATTTCAGACTCATCAATATGTATTTACACGTCAGTAACCTCTGTCAGTTGTTTTAGCCCAGTGAGAGGGAAATCTAGAGGTCACTGAATCAGAAAACCTCAATCCATTTACAAAAGCCAAGATCTTCAAGGCTGTGTGAGTAATTATAGTTTACTAAAATGTAGATTTAGCAGTCTAAAATATGAGGGCTACCTTTCGGGCATACTAAACAATCGTGTATTTTCACTGACTGCTAAATAATGCAAAATTGTTGATTGAAATATTTGAACTGGTAAGCAGTTAAGGAGGAACTGCAAAATACTATACGGAATTCTAATGTTTTCTAAGTTATAAATTAAGAGGTTATTAACCACAATAGAAAAATTAATCTTGAAACCTGCATACGGGCAATTTATGTTTAACAGATTTTTAACTGAAGAAGTTGACTGAGAGAAAGAAAAACAGAACTTTCTCAGTGAGCAGGAAGACTTGTATTCTATTGTTCATTTTTCCAACATACAACATTTGAGGAGTAATTTTACAAAGTCAGAGTTTTCTTATATGTAGTTCACAGACAGCACATTTTGACATCTACAAAATCTTTTGCTGATTTCCTGGAATCATTAAATGAAATTTATAAGCAAGTTTTTTCCCTGTGCACCTGCAAAGAAGGAAAAAGAAAACTTTTCTACTAATGGGAGTAACACAAGCTCACTGAAGAGGAGATGAAGGTGAGGCAGAAGAATGCTGTCTGGATCAAAGAAAGGAGGGCTGTACTGTGCTGTTGGAGATGAGGAATGGGATATGCACCTGCACAGCTCGCTCTCAATGCCTGGGCTTGCTAAGAGAGTTTGTCTTGACCTCCACTGGTGACAGATAGAGTCATAGCACAGCTGGCTGCCCTAAGGAAGTATTCTTCAGCCAATACCAGGCTGTTATTTGAGTTGAGAACAGGTGATCTATTGCATTAATATGTTTTCTTTAAGACTATGGTCCAGTGTCTTTCTCTAATATGTTCCTAGACAAATGTAAGGAAACAGTGATTCTTACTCGACTCAGTCTTCTGAACTGTGGTGGTCTGGCCAACAGCTTGCAAAGAAAAGGAAATCCTGAAGGAGACTTTGAAATAGATATCTCCCCAAGCTGTCCAAAGACTTTAGGGCATTAGGCTTTTTGACTTAACAACGAAGACCTATGGAGGTATCAAATTTGTCATGGTCCAAACACATTGTATGTAAGAACAAAGCAGTCACTTTGTCACATGGTCCTCTTGGAAGAACCTAGTTGGCCTCCCACAGGGAAGGAACAGGGAGCCCATGAGAGGCTGAAGACAGAGCCCTCTGTTTTGACTGTGAGGTTGGTCAGAGGAAGAGGGTCTGTTTGCAAGGTGGTAGTGAGCAAAGAACTATTGTTGGCTTGATCTGGAGTACTGAGGGAGGGACTGGAGCAGAATCAAGGCCAAATCTGTGTTTGTATTTTATCCATTGGGACAGTTGACCTGGAAATTCCACAGTCTGTTTTCTTTGCACTTTTTTTTGTGCCTCTTGTCACTCTGTCGTGTTATTTCATTCTGTCTTCTTGCTTCCTTCTTCCAGGCAGTATGACCTATGCCTTATCATCTAAATTCTCCACTGCCAGTCTTGAAGGTCCCTGTTTTCTTTGAGTGAGGTAGGGAAGACCATCACAGAGACAACATTTCTTCAGAAGATGGCAGTGATGTACGACAAGGAAATTTCAGTGGATATTTTGTGCTTCCATATTGTTGGAATTTCTGTCTCAGAAGGAACCTCTCAGAAGTTAAGGGGTTTGCCTGTTATTTTTCCCCCCTTTTAAAGTCAAATCCTTTTGTTCTCCAGATGAAATTTTATTGATCAGATTTGATTGATCCTTTGACTCTAAAGAACAGCTGGTGTCCTCAGAGTTTCAGAGATTTTTGCTTTCAGCAGTAACAGGTGTGAAATTTCCCACTGTATTATCACATTTCAACAAAAAGTCTCCAGACAAAAAGTCAGTGTGTTAATCTGTGAGAATGTCCAATTTATGTCTGGATCAAGAA
This sequence comes from Nycticryphes semicollaris, assembly GCA_013400055.1. NCBI lineage: Eukaryota > Metazoa > Chordata > Aves > Charadriiformes > Rostratulidae > Nycticryphes > Nycticryphes semicollaris. The sequence continues at coordinate 53,530 of VXBJ01001149.1, read as the reverse complement.
CTTGGTTTGAAGCAAACCTGCTCATCCTGCTCATTCCCCATCTATGCTTTGGTATGCACTTGGAAGCAGGCTCACTTGATCCTTTCAGTACCCTTTTTTGGCTTTCTTTTGGATGAAACTGAGTTGGGAGATGTGCTCAAGGAGAGGCTTTGGATGCCAATTGTCATTTAGTCCAGGGACCAGGCTAGAGTTAGCCCAAAGCTTGAAAAGCAAACCCACTGGAATGAGTGTGGTGTGGACCTATCATCAACTATTTGCCTTTTCAGGCCCATTGTGACTTATCTGCATTATTTTCTATCTGGACATAGCCCTCATGAGACTCTGTGCTGAAAAAACAATTCTTGCATCACTGAAAGCAGTATCCTGATAACCCAGTCATATTTTATTAGAAACAGATTCTGGATCAATGTGTACCTGCAAAAATCGGATTGTATACCTGTATTACAATATAGTTGTAGTTGTACTTAACCGTTAAAGCAGTTAGAGTACCTTTAGTTGGTATTTTATACAAGGAAATATTTAATTGGAGTATGTTAATATGAACGTTGATATGTTTTTCTGCATTACTCACTGGAGTCATTTAAATTAGTTGTTCATTGTGATGAGTTTTGAGGTTATGTGTCATACTAACAATGGAGCATCTGAAAGTTTTAGGTTCATAAAGGGTTTATAATTAAGCCATGGAAATTAATTTAGCCATTTATAATGGATTGTTAATTAGTTTGCTAATAGGGATGTCACTTCCGAACTCCTTGTGGAAGGTGAATATTAGGTTAGTTCTGTCTTGGGGTTTCAGGGAGGTTTATGACATTCCTTATGAAGGGTATTTCTGTCCAAATTTTTCTTGTGAAGAGAATTACTCTTTCCTACCAAAAGTCTAAAGAGTATTATTGTGAATACCGGTAATTTCTATTTTGCTATGTCTGCTTTTTGGCATCATTTCCTGGGTAATCAATGATTCCGCCCCCTCTCCGCCATGTGGCATTGATTACTGCAAACATTTGAAGTAACAGAAAATCCTGTCTAAATGCTGGAATAACCTTACTGTATCCTGAGCGTGGAGTATGCCAAATACTTTCTAAAAGAGGACAAATTGATCCTCTATGGAAAGAGTATAGTCCAGAAATGAAGTTACTTTTATCACAGAGATATTTGGTGTAAAATATTATGCCAGCAGTATTAAATCCTGAAAATTACAGTGAATATTCATGTCTATTCTGTACAGAGATTAGAGTGTATACAGTGTAACAGTAATTTACTATATGTTCCACCTATAACTAAACCCTTCAAAATTACAAAGTGAGATGTTGCTTCTAAAAAAAGAAATAAATTCCCCCTCCACCTCTCCCCTGTTTTTTGGTTAATGATATGTCTGGTGGCATTAATGTAGTGGTATTATAGCTGTCATCACTTAGACTGAACAGAGCTGAGGCAACTGACAGTTTAAAAATTTCTGCTTGGTGATCCAGGCTTCTTCAGACTTAATCTGGCATTATGCTGATTTTAGATGCATTTGGATGAATTAATTCTGCCAATGTAGCCTCTAGAATTTTTATAAAAATACAATTAAAACATAAGCTCCACAGACTATAGTTTTTCTCTGTAATTAACTTCATCTTGTTAAATCCCGTGAACTGGATTAATCCAGCCCTGGGCTGTGAGATAAACTCAAAGTCCAAGTGGTCCAAGTGGTATGTTGAGGTATAGCTAGAAGAGGTATTTGCATATTTAATGCAGCTGTAAATTGCTTTCCTTTGTGGTTTTGTCAAAGTAACAGTTATATATATAATCTGTGACCATAAGGAATTGCTTTAGTCAGATTTCATACCTGGAGTTTCTCTACATGGGTTTAACCTTGTATTCACTTGGTGTAACATCAAAGAATGAGGCATAAATATATATACTCTATAATGGAGGTCATTGGAGCAAAATGTGAGATTCTCCAAAGCAGGGAGTTATTAGAAATAAGAACTATACTAAGGAATTAAAAGGAGGTCATGGTCTACCATTAGGGTTGGTTGGTGGACTGACTTAAACAACAGAATTTCAAATGATGGCACAGATGAGAGCCTGTGTAACCAAATTTGTGCAATTCCACCTTATTCTCTGTCATGGTTTAATCTCAGCTGGCAGCTACGACCATGTAGATGCTCAAGCAGTTATTCCCTTTCCCCCTAAAAGGGTAGGGAGAAAAGAAGGGGAAAGGAAAGGGAAAAAAAACCCTCATGAGTTGAGATAAAGACAGTTTGATAGAACAATAACAGAAAAAAGAAAATACCAATGACAATAACAGTAATACTGGTAAAATAATATAAAAGATAAAGTAATACAACTCAAGTCATTCTCACCACCCAGTGAATTGATTGTCCAGCTTATCCTGAGCATTGATTTCTGTTCCCAAGCCAATCCTGGTTTATATACTGGGTGTGATATTGATGATATGTAATATTCTATTGGCCATTCCATTGTTTTGTCTATGCTCCTTCTGAGCTTCTATAGAAAGCTGAAACAAGTCCTTGAACAGTGGCAACATCACTTAGCACCAACTAAAACAACATGCATTAGTGACATTCCCTTTACACCAAATCTGAAACAAAGCAACCACTAGAAAGAAAATTAACTCTATCCCAGCTGAAATCAGGACATTCACTCATTATGGTCCACAACATCCTGCTTGCCAAATTGGAAGGATACGGATTTGATGGGTGGACTGTTCAGTGGATAAGGAACTGGCTGGATGGTTGCATATCCAGAGGATGGTACTCAATGGCTTGAGGTCCAGATGGAGAGCAGTGACAAGTGGTGTCCCTCAGGGGTCTGTGCTGGGACTGCTACTGGTACTGTTTAACATTTTNTGTGTTGCCAGCAGATCCAGGGAAGTGGTTTTGCTCTGGTGAGACCTCACCTGGAGTACTGTGTGCAGGTCTGGAGCCCTCAATATAGGAAGGACATGGACCTGATGGAGCTGGTCCAGAGGAGGGCCACAAAAATGATCAGGGGGTTAGAGCACCTTTGCTACAAGGACAGGCTGAGGGAGCCTGGAGAAGAGGCGGCTCGAGGGAGACCTAATAGCAACCTTCCAGTACCTGAAGGGGGCCTACAGGAAGGCTGGGGAGGTTCTGTTTACAAAGGCCTGCAGTGACAGGATGAGGGGCAATGGCTTCAAGCTGGAAAAAAGCAGATTTAGATTGGATATTAGGAATAAGTTCTTTACTATGAGGGTAGTGGAACACTGGAATAGGTTGCCCAGGGAGGTGATTGAGGCCCTTTCCCTGGAGATATTCAAGGGGAGGGTTGACGAGGCCCTGGGCAACCTGGTCTGTTTGGGGGTGTCCCTGCTCACTGTGGGGGGGTCAGACTAGATGACCCTAGAGGTCCCTTCCGGCCTGGACCATTCTGTGATTCTATGATTTGTAATCTCACTCTCAGGAAACTCTATTTTAATAATTAATGTAGTTTCCTACCTAAAGTAAGGGGAATGTGTGATCAGAAAGACTTGAAGAAATGAAAAAGCAATGAGGTGTGGAAAGCACAAAGTTCCTGTCCTACAGCTCTTCTCTACTTTCTTGTACCTGTTTTTCTTTCTGTCATTGCTTTGCTTACATGTACTGGATATTCATAATCTTTTTGCACCCACTTGCTTCACATTCTGTGTGCCCTTTTATGTAAGAGAAGTAAGTGGTCATTTGGAATCTTGACTGTTTTGGTTTTTTTTTTTACACACAAATACTTGGTCATCAACAGGTTTTCCTGCTCTGCGGTAATCTCTCCCGTAATGCCCATGGTTTCCATAGACAAGCATGAATGCATCTGTAATTAGCTATTTTACTTCCAAGTCTAAGTCTTTTTTTCACTTGGCATGCTGGCCAAAAATCTCTGATGGCTTTCTTTATGGCCCCATTATCAGCAATTCTCTTGCCACTGACACAGATCCCCAGGTACCTGCATTCATACTCTGCACCAGGTCAACTCGACCTACCGTACAACTTGCGTGGTGTCTGTGTTTTATTTGGTGGTTCTTACCGCCTCAAAAGCTTGTGATCCAAGGATGAGTTTAACTGCTGCTTATAACTGTGGTAAGTGAAAAGTGTCTCTCTTACCTACACCTTCAGGGATGTTTCAACTAATCCCCAAATAAGACCATTTTCTTGTAGCGAAAGAAAACATAGTATGAAAACCAGTAATGTGTTAGGTGTCATATGGAAATTAAAGATGGCATACTGAGACTTCAATGTTTATATCCTGTAACAATTCAAAATGCCTTATATTTTAAGGCCTTGAATGAAGAGACTTGCTGAGGATCCAGAGGCTAAACGTAGCTCCACAGCCATCATTTCTGTACATGGTCAGCAGAGGGGAAAAGCTCAAATCCCGCTTTCATTATGCTACAACTTGTTTGCTATGTATTTTTTCATAAGCACTTAATTTTTATTACATTAAAAATGATCAAATTCAAATCTTGAAGTAGCTACTCCTGTCTTGTTGGCTGCTGTGCAATTCCTGCAGGAAAAGGACAGGGCATCATATTGTCTAAAAAAATTTTACTAAGTAGGTTATTATAAAGATAGAAAGTAGTTGTTTTCATTGTAACCTAAATACATAATTTTGTAACATTTTAGGCTGTTAAAATGGTGATACTTTTATCCATCACTGAAAAGATGATGAAAAGGTACCACATAGCATTTAAATCCTTGCAAGTATCAGGCATGAGTTTAGGAGGAAGGCTAAGAAGGTGCTTAGAAGACTTTAGTCCAGAGAGTGAGTTGTCATGGATTTTGGGACGGGGATCCCTCTGCTATGAAGCAAGGCATTAAGGAAAGTGAATGGTTTATATTAACTTGTATTACTTAATTCATTACTCTCTGTCACACCACTTCTACATTGGTCATCCAATTGCTTGCTAGTATTTTCAGAACTCCATTGCAATGTCAAAAAACTTCCATATCTGAATTTTTCCTAGTCCATCTGCTATAAGCTAGGACATAAACAAGCTATTTCTGTCTATTCAGGCCTAGTCTCTTTTCAAATCCTCTCCAGCAAGTCTTCCTTATTCACATGCAATTTGAAAGAAAGATGCTTTCAGCCCCTTTTTCATCTTTCTGCAACTTGATCCACCACATCTCTCCTGTGACAGATTCTCTGGCTTTGTCATTTGTATTTCTCCCAGATATGTTAATCTTCTTTTAAAGAAAAGACTGGTGAGGGTTTTTGAACTCTCCAGATCATCTCTGCACTTGTTACTAAATCCTTTTAATACCTAACCTTTTTCCTGAGGCAATTGCTTTGGGAGAAATTCTAGATAAGCTTGTGCTATATGAGACTGTAAAAATGTTATTTCCTATTGTAAAGATCGGCGTTCACTCTGCCATAACAATGAGCTGGGCAATGTTACTCACAAACCGAAACAACCCAGTCTCTACAATTCTCCCACTAACCTACCTCATGTCACTGTGTCAGTTGTGCCTGAAGAGGATGGAGCGTGGTGACCTTGGGTTCTGCTCCTTCCATGCATCACTCAGTACAACTGGCAGGGCGAGGGAAGGAGAGAAAGCTGCTTTCCTTGTAGCTTTTGCTGGATTGGGTGTAAGTGGAATGAATAAGCATTTATGAAGGATTTCTTTTTTTCCCCTTCTTTGAATTATTAATTTCTGAATCCATTGAATTGTTTCATGCTGCTGTCTTCCAACAAAGGAAACAATAGCTAGAGACATGTAATGAGGATATTTACAGTAATCCATCTGTAAATACAGCATGTGTATGGTATAATCCATTTGGATTTAGAAGCAAAAGATGGATTATTTTCATGCCTCATTTACACGTCCTTATATATAGCTATATTATTTTTGTTTGTCACTGAGAATACACACGAGGTCCTTTTTGTATAAACACTTATTAGTAAACATTTTCTCCTGTAAGGTGAGATGTTCACCTGAGCAAGGGCAGATCATGGATGGTAATGTGAAATGTTGGCTTCAACTGAGATATTTTCCTGTGAGAAAATGCATGCTGGAAAACTTAGTGAAGTTTGAACTTTGTGAGACAATGAAGCCAGTGGCTGGGATTAGCTTACAACAGGTTTGAAGGATAGCTCTGCTACAAGGTCAAATTTAGATTAAAAAAAAAAAAAAAGAAGAAAGAAAGAAAGAAAGACCAGTTCTCTCAAATAGAGTCTATTTTAAGTTGACTTAAAGTAGCTCATATAGCTTTATGTTAAGCTTGACTTTGGGTTGACTTAAAATATCTTGTATCTGAAATTTTACAATTGCTGAAAATGCAATTTGATTTTTTTGATTGTCAGTAAAATTCCATCCTTTAAAACTTTGCTGGCATGCAAGAAGAAAGTTTTCTGGTCATATTTTGTACTGTGCGTTGCTCATATAGTGATTGTCCTTTAGAAACTTTTAGTTGTCTTTGTACCTACCCTAATGATCCTAGTAATGTTACTGGAGGCAAAAAGTATGGCAATGCTCTCGTTAAATAGCACAGAAATAATGATTTAAGGTTATAATGTGCCATTTCCATAGGGATCTAATTTCAGTCCAGATGGCAAATGCTGTTTAAGCTGTTTCATGAATTAAACAGAACAGGCCAATTTGAGTTGTTACAAACAAGACGTCTCTCAGCACAAAAAGAAAGACAAACATAGTGGTGTTTTTCTTAATAATTGCTCTGAAATGTTTATTAGCAAATACTTGACATTTTTAAGAGGAAAGGTTTTGTTTCCAACCCTCTGAGAGGCAACACAACTTCTCTATCCATAAAAAACAGAGTTAATACAGTCCCTATTATGATTTACTCTGGAATTGGGCCACTGCCAAAGCTACCATAGGAGATCGTATTTGCTAGCACGCCTTTGTTTCCTGGGCCTAAGAGAGATGCTTGTTAGATCTGCCTTGAGCCAGGCTGATGTTCGAGGAAAAGCATGGAAAGCTTTCCTCTTTCTTGTAACTTTCTTCTAAAAGTTGTTTTGCCTGTCCGGGGCTAACAGAAGAGTGCCTGAGTCCTTCCTCAAACCTTACCTTCCCCTTGTGAACACAGTCCCTGCTCTATCTGACCTTTTATTGCCAAACAGGGACCAGTCCTAGTATAAGAGGGTCCATGAAAATTTATGTATGTAGCAAAGTCTGAAACCTCTTTGAGATATGCATACTTGGACAGAACAGTCACGAAAATAACAGCTTGTCTGAGCTCATATAGCTTTTTATTGTTCTTTCAGGCAGGTGGAAGAAGGAACTCTTTGAACTACTGGATCAATACCGCTAATACTTTTAATCATATTTCCATCATTAGCAAAAAACTCAACCTAGTAAAGACCCCTGAAACAACAATAGCTAATGCCAACCAGATAAATGAGAAATGGTCACATTATCTAAAGGATCTTATGCATGTCTTCCAGAACAAGAAGTATATTGTAAAGATCATCGGAATGGTATGCACTAGAATCCACTTATTTTACTCTTAACATTATTTTTTTTTCAACAATGAAATATCATCTACTAAGAATTGTTCTATTTTGTGCTAGATTATATTTGTTTGATCATTGCCTTTCTCAATTGGTCCAAGTGCAGTTGACGTAAAAAAAGGGAATGGAAGTATTTTAATTGGCATAAAATTCCTGCTGAACTCATATGTACAGTACAAATGCTTTCATTAGCTCCATAGTTACATTTCTGTTTAAAGTAAAGAAAATGAACAATATTATTGTCTTGTCATGTACATTAAAACATAGTTTATTTAATTTAAATGTTCTTTTCCTGACTTGCTAAAATGTTTTTACTGGGAAGATTAGTGACTTTGTGGAGGTTTATGTTTATGTTATTTTAAAATCAGACTTTCAACACTTTGATGTTTTCAAGCAATAACTCTGGGTAGACCAAGCTGTAGCCTTTAGGTATTCAAAGCTCTCGTAAAAAGACATCAGTCCAGAGGAAGAAAGGTGTGTTCTATCTTTAACAATGATGTGGCAATGATGCTATCTTTAGCAATCAACAGATGCAGAATTGGCAGCTAGGACACATTCACCCAGAGAAGGGGTAGATGCCTCAACCCTGGAAACTTTCAAGGTAAGGTTGGACAGGGCTGTCCCTGCTCGCTGCACGGGGTTGGACTTGATGACCTTTAAAGGTCCCTTCCAACACAAACCTTTCTGTGATTCTACACTACAAAGATAATGGGCTAAATAACCAAAGGATTTATTATGTATGTATATAGAGGCAAAGCTGACTTATATTTGTTTTTTATAGTTTACATTTTTCCTGCCTCCTGCCATGCTGCATTCCAAACTAGAAAAATCCTTCTGATATTTCACAACATGGTAATAAGATAGTTGGTAGAAGTAAAAATGGAACAGCAGATTTGCATATGATATTAAACTACCGACATGACACTCTGACCTGTGCAATGGGAAGTCAGTGGCCCAGAAAATCATTTAGTGTATTCCATAAAACAGTTAATGGTAGAAAAGACAATGCTGCTGTACAAAGAAAGAAAAAGCCCAAACCTGGTTCTGAGTAGTTCTGACTTTGCTTCTGGGGTTGTGAGTGCAACAGCTGCTCCAAAAATTAGTAGGGAGAGAGCAGGAAGGACTTCCATAATTAATTGATGTGTTTCTGTGAAGCACATCTCAGTATTTCTCCTAATAATTCCAGCATTCAAACCAGTGTCTTCTTATTCAGCTATGGCATGTCTTTTGGAAGCATGGCTTTTCTTGGTTTATATGACTAAATCTAATCTATGCAATTACAACCTGAATATCTTATTGTGCACATAGCTTCCCATAATTCAGGTGCTTAATGCATTGCACAATTAGAGAAGCAGATGAAGAAATGGTGAAGGGAAGGAGTGGGAAAGATCCTAATCTTAGGATTTTATTTTTTGAGGAGGAAGGAAGAAGTGGCTGGACAGAGAAAAGCTCAATTTTTGAGATCTAACTAGCAGGTGAGTGAATGATGCATTTGGCTACTATTTTACTTTTGGCTTAAAGAAACGATTACATTTGATGGACTTTTGAAAAAGCTTGATTCCCTAGAAGTATTTCTTTATTGATAACAACCAATGATTTAAAACGTATTATACTGAAGTACTGACCACAGCAGCTGGAGTACAGAAGTTCTAAGAAGAGGCAGTAAATGCCTCTTTTTTAATAAGATGGCCCCTGGAACATGTTGTTCAGCTTTGATCATAACAGTATTTTTTATTACCTGAAAGATGTGCAAAGAACAAGATATCTTGATTCAAGTTAGAATGTAGAAAGTGAATACTTGATGATGGATATAAATTCTATGTCTATCTGACGAAAGGATGAAATGGACTTCTGGGTTTGTGTCACATCAGAAAAGAACCGAAAATTCACTTTCTCTCACTGATGTATGTTGCTGAATTCAAATGCCAAATGGCCTTTTCTAGTTGTAATCCATATACAAGTGGAGAGGCACATAATCCATTTAATCCATGAGCTGCTGGAGAGGCACAGGTGATTTCACAGCACTTGGAGATGTGAAATCACTTATCATTAAACTAAACTGTCAGCAGATGTCTATTGTTCAGCTCATACACCCTTCCTAGTTGTGTGCTTTATTTTCCCCTTCATTGAAAAAGCAGCTGCAATTTTGCCTGCAAATAAGGCTTCTTTTTGTTAGGCTGTGTACAAAGATATAAGAAAAGATGGTCCATATTCCCAATGGCTTGCAGACCCTGTGTAGTACAGGAGTAATAAGTTTTTATTCTTCAAAAATGTTCTAACTGTAAGCATTGCACAGTATCCCCTAAGCAATCTATCCTAGTATTTTCCTATCCTTACCACTAGGAAAATTACCATAATAACAGCCGAAACTTTTGTTGTTTATTGCTAATCTAGAGCAGATATAGAGAAGGTTTCACCTTCCTTTCTGATACCATCTTCTAAACCTAATTGGTGTCATCCAAATAGTTATTAACACAATACTTGATTTTTTTCCAAACCCAGAAAAGAAAGCTGCCCTTGAATCTCTCCAGTTTGAGAATACTCCATTGCTAACTATTGCCTTGCATGTGTCGTGTAGTAATTCCATTCACACGGTGCTGCTGTATGTCATGAAAACACATGTCAAAGACCCCCTTAAAATCTGTGTATATGACACCTACAGTATAGCCCTGGACAGTTGCTCTTTTACAAGAAGAAATAGGTATAGCTTTGAAAGCTAAAGAGCAGGAGATTACCTAAGCAGTTTCCTATTCTCTCCTTCCTTTCAGTGCCCTGAATTGAGATATATAAAGATATAACAATTTTCTTTTCAAATATTTTGTTGCTTTGTAATAATTTCTGCTATTTAATTGGCAATGGGACAGTCCTTTCATAGTCTATCACATCTGTTTACCTCCTAGTACTGGCTCATTTCTTGTTTTGTATAGTGAAAAATACTGTATAAATAACTGAAAAGAAATAACTTAGAAAAATCCGTTCATTTTCTTAGTTGAAATCATTCCCTTTTAAAGAACAAATATCAGAAAATATGTATGAATGGACTATGTTGAGTGGCATGGTTACTTCTTTAGTTACTGTGATTGATTAGCCTGAAAAGACACTATGGTTGATTAACGTATTTTCTTCAAAAAAAAGCAGTCACTTCAGCAGCAAAACAATTAAGACCTATTGTGCTATAAAGTATGCTCTCATAGTTTGTAATGGCTTATAAAGGAAGACTTTTTTTGGTGCTGTAAGAATTACATATAAAAGGTAACTTTTATTGGAAAAAATCTCTCATTTCAAATACTTAATAGGGACTATCATTACTTTCGTGAGCTTGCACATGATTTCTGCAGGAGTGAACAAGTGTGTCATTTCTTGAGGTTTTAAAATCCATTGAGAAGCAAGAACATGTTTTTATTGAGTAGTTGTCTATTTTTATCCTGCATATTTTTGTCAGTCATGACAACTTTTGCTTTTCTTAACTCTGTCTTCAGCTCTGAAGGCCACTTCTCCCTCTAGGTTAGCCACAGCCAATCCTTCTAACCGAAGAACATTGAACTTAACTTCCAAGCAGTCCAACTTCTGGTTACCTTAATTTTCAAGTATGACATTAATTAGTATGAAATATGTCTTTTCCACCAAAACAGTGCCTACCACTGTCAATGGAAATCTTAATTTGACTTCCAAGATACACTGAATGAGCTTCAACTAGTAAGTCCTATCAAATTGGTAATGACATATTGTTTACCCAAGAAAGGACAAGACTGTGGACAGGGTGTGACAGTATTTCTTGAGGAGTTAGAATGAAGAACAAATAAATGTTACAGTGGGAGACATGAGACTGAGCAAAAAGGTATTTGTTAGCACTTGTTCTTGCATTCTTTGGCACCATGTTTTCATTTAGAAAACTTTCCCAGATTTCTTCCTGTCCTTTCTTCATGCCAATGGTACATCTTAATATGGTAGAAAATCAACTTTGCCAAGAAATTTAATTTACACTGGTCCAGAGTGTGGCTTGCTTTTTTTTTCTATAGCCAAAATAGAAAACTGTTGCTAGACCTTTCAGTGGAAGACTTCTGAGTCTGAGAACCTAAGAATGAAACGTTTTATTTAGTTCTGAGAATATGTGAAATATCTTACCCTAGTTTATTAATGGGCACTGAAGCCCATGACAGTTTTAGTTGTGGACACATTAAAAATGCCTGCCCTCTCTGTTGTAAATTTATGAGCTGTTCAGAGACTGTAAGTGCCCTTCTTTTACCAGTTATGGAAGGAATAACCCTGCATCCTCTCAGGCCAGTGGGTGGTATATCATCTCATGTCTATGGTTTTGTTCACAGACCTGGAAACAAACCTTAAGCTTCTTGTAACCACTTTTCTTTCTGTTATTTGTCAGTTCATTAAGATATTACATACTGCACATTTATGTGAAAAAATTAATTATAGCTAGCCAGTTAATGACCACTTAATCCAACTGGTGAATTTAGAACTTTGTGATCTGTCACAGTAAGAGTCAAGAGATACCAAAGGCTTAAAGTAACTTCTATTGGCGTAGCATTAATAATGTCATACATGAAAGAGGAAAGTAAGCAAAAATAGAAAAAAGGGTTTTAACAAGTTTTCCTTCTCCTCTATGCATGATGGTTGAGAACAGTTATGTTTGAAGGGAATGCAACACGTATCTTAATGTGCAGATTGTTTAACCTTATGATTGCAAATGCATTAGTTGAAATGGGAATTAATTCCACCCTAGCCAGGGACAATTAAAACAGGAGAGAAGATGAAAGCCTTTAGCAGATGAAAGAGAAACTCCCTGGTATTTCTTTATCAAAGTCTGGGTCTAAAGAATTAAATTACAGAGGAGACATGTTATTAAGCAGAGAGTGCAATTTAGATTCGGCTTTTCAGTAAACCTTGGAAGCCAGTAGTTTACAGAAAGTTTAATCCTCAAGAAAAGGAAGTTTAGTCTTCTTTTACCATAAACTGCACTATTTTAGCCTGAATCACGATCTTAAATGCTTAAATTAAATTCATTCCTTCCTTCAAACGAAATGTTTTTTAAGCATAGATTAGCATTTCAGATCAGAAGCTCAGAGGCATCTGGGAATCTGATCAAAGTGTCTGCATGAATCTGTAGTTAGAGTATTTTATGATATATAAACTATACAATTGTCAAATTCTATAGCCATTAGAAAAAAAATTAAAATTGCTAAGCATCTTTTAGTTCAGTTAAATTCTTCCTTTAATTTCTAACATTTAATAGGATCAGTCCTTACTTAAGAAGATCAGTTGATCTGGTGGAAGATACGACCTTTACCTATAAAGCTTCTCTGGCTTATATCCTTTGAGTGTGACAGCTACAACCCTACCACTATTTCCTATTATTTCAATTCTTAACTGGAAAATGAATGGGCATTTCAATTCTGGTGTGACTTCTCTAGCCCTGCTTTTATGAGCTTGCTTTTCAGAGACTGTGCCTGAAGCCAGTGAATTGATAAAAAAATGTCTAATTCATGTGTCCCATTGGAAACAACTTCCTTACTGTGCCTATTGAAAGCAAAGGTTGTGACTATTTAAGCTTAAACTATCATAGTATCTTATGGATAGTATCATCAGTACCACAGGAGAATACGGAAAGGATAAAACAGAAATCATAGTTGTAGCAATTGAATGCTTTGGAAAGAAACTCTTTTAAAACGTAAAGATTTTAATCTTTTATGAGAAAAATGTAATAATACAAGAATATTGAACAAACCTATATCACAAAACTTTGAGTTAAAAGGTAGATAGCTGTTGTTGATGTGAGAAAGGCTTCCAGTCCATTTCCATGAAGTTTGAATGGCTTATCCTCTGGCTGGGTTGTGAAACCATTTCTTAGTCATGCAGACAACATTATAATGCTTTACTGAAAATGTCTTACAAACCATTCTGGCTCTATTTATGCTAATATTTTGTATACTAAATTGTAGTAGAAATGTTCTCCCTCCATCTTAGTGTGTATGGGGTATGTCTGTTAATCTTTCCTCAGGATGTGTGCAAAATATGGAAATAAATTAATTGCATAATGAATCAATGAACAAAGTACCTTAATTTATTTGCAATTACTATTTTGAGAAAAAAAATCTACTTAGCCTAATGAGGATTTAAATCTTCATTGAAAACGTGAGGTGTTCTGCAATTTTACTGTTAGTGAAAAAATTTCACATATTAAGAAACAGACAAACAAGAAAAATGACAAAATCCCATCTAAATGAGAGGTGTTTAATTCTAGAAAGGAACGTCTAGAAAAAAAATTTAGAACAATGCAGTATTATTTCACAGGTAGGAACACTTTGGTGTGGGATTCATATGAAACCAACAGGTAGTATGAGATATGAAGAAGACAAGAAACAAGAAAAAAATAATCCTTGTTTTAGATTTTGTGTGTTTGTATATTTACATCAATATATATACATATGTGTGCCATCACATATTAAACAGGGCAGGTCAAACTTTAGATTCCTCACCACAGACTTCAACACAGCCTGAAGCCTTATGAATCTATGGGCACAGTGAGGTATTTCCGAACTATGAGTTTCTGGAGAAGACTCCACTTCTTTTGTCTGGGCAGATGTCTCAGTTTCATCTTGACTCTGAGCTGGGGTGAGACGTGCGTGTCATCCCATCCTTCTGCTCTGTATTCTATGGAAGGAAGTCCAAGGCCAGAGCTTGGAGGAGATTTACTGCTGACCTCAGCTGGGTTCCTGATTTGGATGACTGAAGGGCTAGGTCTTGCATGTGTTTCATAGACTGTATTTTCCTTGTCATCCATTAGCTATAATTTAACTTATCAACATGATGCAGCACAGCGTGCATACATAACTTGTCCAGTCTTGAAGCTGTTAGAACGTGTAGCTCTGTAGCACAGGTGGAAGAGAGAGGTACGTCAATGGGATGGGACAGGGCTCTAGCATTGTCTCAGAGCACCAAAGGTACAATTTAGAAACTCCTGGCATTTCCAGGTTTGAGAAATTGTGTGTGTGTGGGTCAAGCATTCTATTTAAAATGTATTAATGTGATATTTAAAACGGTATGCTGGTTTTCTTACCATTTACCTACTGTTGTTTGAACTTTTTAAAATTCATGTTTTCAGGTTTTGTTCTTCAACTACAGAAAGCATATCTTTTGCTCTCACTTGGGCCTCCCACTTTATCACAAAGACCTGGGGTTTAAGACTCTCAGGACAAGTGCCAAGTCTCTGAGATTCATGATGAGACAGTGAGAACTAGCAACTACAGAAAACCTATGTTGGGAAGGTCAGGTGTCCAGTTTGCAATGTATGACAGATGGGGTATGTGCTGCTTTACAAACCATATATATGTATTCTGTTGTATTTCAGTCGTAGTGTTTATTGCTATTGACTCTCTCATTTTGTGTCTGCCACTTGCATGTGCAAGATATGCATTTATTCTATTCAAGCTTTTGGGCTTTGTAGTGGTACAATAACTTGAAAATTTTCACTTACACTCTTAATTGGATGTTGTCAGTCTAATGATGTGACTCAGGTGTGCTTGAGTCTGTGCTACTTATCTGTGAAGGGAGCAAAGGCAAACCTGAAGATATGTGCTGCCCTGTCTAGCCATTTTATAACTCATAAGGTTCAGTGGGTGGATCATAAATATTAGAATCTTCTTTTTTTTTATTTTAGCATGTTTAAAAGGAGACAGATGCTTCCTCCCCCTATATCCTGTACCTAACTAGATCTCTTTTTTCTCACTGTCTCTCAATATACTGAGATCATACCATTGCAGCAGCTATCATGATCTCAAGATACCAAATTGTCTTTCAGACCTCTGTTAAGGGACACCAAGCTAAATGATGTAGCAGCGAATTGCATTGCTAAGCTAGGTTGAAAAACTAATTAGAATGCAAACAAGGATGGATCCATAATGGTTTAATTCTAGAGCAGAGTAGAAATTTGACTGCAGGAGAGTTAAGCAAATAAATTTCAATGAATAATTGATTTCAATGTCACCTTTTCTGTTTATGAATTATCCACTAGGCTATTACAAATTTCACTGGTTTGTTAATTTTATCTAATCTGTGCATTTTTTAATGATTGGTCATTTCTTGAATGGTGTAAGCGAACAGAGGCAGGTAATGTGTGCATGTTTCTTTTATCTGATGACTCAGGCACATGAACAGTTCTGTAAAAATTAGAAATTCTGCAAATAAAAAGTGCAAAATATATGTTTGGCAGCTATTTTTGGATTTTAGTTTCCAAGCCAAGGAAATCTGAATGGTAAAAGTACTGGTAATACTGCAGTACTCAAGAGTTCCTGTGAAACTGGTCACAAGAGGGTCACAAACAGAAATTAAAAGAACTTTTGCATCTGGGTAGATTTGGCCCAGATCTACTTTTTGCTTTATGCTAATTTCATACTTCAAGCCAGCAAAACATTCCCCAGTGGTTTTCTGTTAAAGTCTGGAAGAAAAGAGGTGTGTCGCATGAGAGGAGAATATGATAGTCTTTCCCTAATACACAAAACTTTTTCATCAAGGCACTTCTTACATGCTCCGAAATGGAGCTGCAGGTGGCTCTTTGAATGGTTTCATAGGATAAATACGGGAAAAAGCTTTGCTACTCCGGGCATATACAGCATCAGGGACTCTCATCCTTGCTGCATATCAGGTCTCTCTCTTTGCCTACAGGATGCATACTAAAGGACAATTTCATAAGGAAGGAATTGGGCCACACTGGCCCCAGGAGTGTTGACCTCTTTGCTGTATGCATCGCCAAAGTCAGACAGCTTTTCAGTGCTCACCAAAACTACTCATGGGTCATCATGACCCTTAATTAATAAAACAGCTGGTACGGAGTGCTGCTGCTGCACTGTTTGCCTTCAAAAAGATGTTAAGCCAAATCTGTGAATCAGTACAGACTTTTTTATTCCACTCTTCCTTTAACTTCCCATTTATGTGTATGGATCAAGCTGTTAACACTCTTACTTCCCCCTGCAAAATATTAGAAAATATGGGGTATGCACAACTGCCTCTGTCCTCAGTGGCCTGATTTTAAATCTAACTGATCTTGTTTTTAAACCAGTATAACTTCACTGATCCAGAGAGTAACTCAGTTTCATGAGTGGAAAGAAAGAGTCCTTTATATCTTCCAGAACACTGAAGAGCTATGTTATTTTATCCAAACCAAATTCTGCAGGTGGAGTAACATTTCCCAAGGAAAGTACTGAATTTGGAACTGAGGTATATCGCTAGTCCTTTTCAAATTCTCAATACTAAAATTATAAGGCACTCAGAGTAACTGAGATTTTGGGGCCATGGAATGTAAATCCAGCTGCCAAATTACTGGATGCACTTGCTGAATAAAAGTAATTCATGTTAGGTGTTATGGTAGTTTGACTTTTGCCTGTACTGCTTTACAGGCAGTTTTTTTGGTTCTGTTTAGCTGCTACTTGATAAGAAATGATTGTCAGTCAGCATCTCTGTCTCTTTTCTCATTGCTAAAGGTTTTAACAAAATGAAAAATGGTCTTGTATTGGCTAACAAACTATGCTCCCTAATTCTAAAGCACGCAGGGACAAGATGCATTAGCATGTTAATAGAACTTTGCACCCTAAGGTTCTGGTTTAACAGATATTAAGAATGCATTAGTGATTCACAAACACTGATGGACAGGATTCGTTAACATGCTAATGCTACCTGAATATATATGGTTATTGTTGTATCATGCATCAAACAGTATCAGTGAAAGAATATTTTGAACATGTGCTTCTCATTTTAATAAGCTTTCCCTGTAACCTTGTTTGATAAAACACACTGCAACATTTTCAAAGATAATAAATGATTTTAAGCATCTTAAAATTGAGATATTATCTTAAGACTTTTTGAAAGAGCCAGATTTTCAAAGCTTCTCATATTTAGATTATGTGCCATACCTAATCTAGCTATTAGATCTTGGTATACAATTTAGATACCAAATAACTGGTATTGTGTACCCATAATGAAGACATCTCAAATCATTAGTTGTTTCTGATGACACAGTAGGCCAATTTAACCCCTTTGTCAACTTATGCTGCCAGGACTCAAGGTTCCAACACCTCCATGAAGCTCTACAGGCTTGGGGAAGAGTGGCTGGAGAGCTGCCTGCAGAAAAGGACCTGGGGGTGTTGGTGGACTGTTGGGTGAACATGAGCCAGCAGTGTGCCCAGGTGGGCAAGAAGGCCAACACCATCCTGACCTGTATCAGGAACAGCATGTTGAGCAGCACTTGGGAGGTGATCTGATCATCCTCCTGTACTCAGCCCTGGTGAGGTCTTACCTCGAGTACTGTGTCCAGTTTTGGGCCCCTCACCACAAAAAAAGGCATTGAGGTGCTGGAGCAGGTCCAGAGAAGGGCAATGAAGTTGAGGAGGGGTCTGGGCAATATGTCTTATGAGGAACTTATGAAGCTGAGGGAGCTGGGGTTGTTTAGTCTGGAGAAGAGGATTTTGTCTAAGAGCAATAACATAGCTTTCACATCATTTATGTAGATTAACAATTCCTCTTGGCAACTCTCCCATAATTTAGAGGCAGCAAAATTCCCAGTCTTCAAGTGCAATTGAACATGACATTGCCAGTGAGCCAGACAGCTTACATCACAATATAGCCAACTCTGGATACCTTATAAGAAGTCTATTTTTTGGTCACCAGTATAGGCTTATCTTCATCTTCCTTGTTCAAGTTTCTTCAGGCTGTGACTCTAACCAGAGATTTGTGCATACATAGTGAGCTCTTTTCAAACAATTGAGTGCTAAATGTAGTGGAACTCCTCGTTGCAAATTATGAATATGATCAGTTTCAATCTTTTCAGTTTGTTTGTGCTTTGTAAATAGACCTTGGATCTCATTAATTTGTTTGCTATTCATTTTTGCTTGGATGTATCACAAGAACAAATTTAAGTCTATGTGAACAGTGTTTATTGGCTGCATCTTCTATTCAGTATTAATGCTTTTGCCGATGTGTGGAATTGGTCACTTTACAGCTTTGTTTTTCTCCCTTGGCTGGTTTTGTGGTCAAAACACAAGACCATTTGCAGCCTTGGAGAAGGGAAAGTAGTGTTTGTGGTGCTGCTGTATTAGAATCAAGGAACTCTTGCTGAATAATAGGAACTACTAGATGACCTCTAAATGCAAAGCTGGATTAAGACTCTCCAGACCACTGGCAGCAAAGGAGTACTGCCATCGCATGGATGTTCATGCTTCCATTTACTCCTTCTCAAACAGATGGACCCTAAATGGTTGGCTGAAATAAAATACAATATGCTTGCAAACACAGCATGAAGTCTTTATTGAGTGAGGAAGGGAAAAGAAAACCTAGAAAGAGTACAGCAAGCAGAAAAAGCAACAGAAGAGGGTCACTATAAATAAGGGTGGTGGTGGGAGGAATTAGCAGTTTCTTTTGCTTCTTAACACTCTCCTGTGCAATTTCTTTCTTTTCTTTGCTTTGTTAATCTGTAGACTTGTGTTAAGTGGGTGCTGTGTGGCTCTGGGGGCTCTCAGTGGTGGGGGATGCCCTGCTCTGTAAGGCTCAAAGTAAGACCCATGACTGCTTGGCCTGTCACCTACCACAGACCTCTCATGGGTCAGGGTTCAGCAGCAACTTTGGGTAAAACATTGTGTAAAGTACCTGAAGTGCCTGAAAAGGACAAGGGGAAACAGTCTTTTGTGCCAGGGAGGTTTGGGATGGATCTTAAGGAAAACTTCTTCCCTGAAAGGGTTGTCAAACCTTGGAACAGGCTTCCCAGTGCAGGGATGGAGTCACCATCCCTCAAGGTGTTTAATAGCCAGGCAGACATGGTGTTGAGGGATCTGGGGGGCTTGAGCAAGGCTGGGTTGATGGTTGGACTCGATGATTTTAACAGTTCCTTCCATCTTTGACAATTCTGTGATCCTAATTCTGTGATTCTTAAGCTGCTCAGGTAAATAGGTTTTGGCTGTTCAGGACTTCCGAACTGACTCTTTTAACACTTGAACAACTAGCTGTTATGCTCCCATTGCACGTACAGTGCATCATCATAAGTGATATCTTAACTCTAATGTCTCTTATAAATAAGCTAGGGAATAAAATGGAAGAGGATTTGACTGAGTTTGTTTGCACAAATATAACCAGTGCTATCCAGATGATTTTTCAATTTAATTTGAAGCCATTTTTCTTGTACGTATGTGCCAAGACAATGATTGCAGCAGGCCTCTTCATCTTTAAAACAAGCAAACCAAACTAGATAATATCCAATTTCTTCTTTCCATGGTATTGCAAAACTACGTTAAGTATTTCATATTGAAAATTATGCAGACAGGTTTTCTGGAAACAGTTGGTTGATTATGTCTATTTTGGCAGATTTGCTATCAACCTTGTTGCATAGTTACGTGAATATCCAGACTAGCTAAAGTGCTGTTGAACTTGCTTGTGCTAGCCATTTCCCTCACACTAATAAAAATAATGAATTTACAGAAATTGGACTGTCAGAGTACTTGGGAAATAAAGTTCATTAACTCTAATAAACACCCCTCTTCTAACAGCAATTAATTTTTCAGCTGAACTTTCAGTGTTTCCTGCTTGCTTGGAGGTGGCCAATGATGCTAGGATTTCTGTGGTTGCAGTAAGAATTATTATTTGGTCATGCAGTTGTTGTTTTACACCTAGAGTCTAATTACCTCTAGACTCTAGAAGGAGATGATAAGAGACTGGTAACTCTATCCCAACTGTAATCATACTACTACTGTACTCTCTTTGGTCCCTTGCCTTCTAGTTGGGTAAACACGTAACAGTTGGAGTGCATGCGATAGCTCAGAAAACATGATTTGCTATGAAAAGTTCTTTTTTTTTTGTTCCTATTGTGTTTTCTGACATTACATAATTTCCTTCTTTAAGAGGAAACAATTGTTAAAGATGATATGCTGGCTGATATACCATTGTGCCAAGCAAAAAAAAAAAGACTAATATAAAGGTAAAGGTGGTTCATGTAAGCAGAAGGGAGTTGCTCGTAGCTTTTGTGGTAGCTTGATTTAGAGTACCACCTCCATGTGACATTTCTGGCTCAGTTTTCTGTGCTACTCTGAGTCATCAGTGGCAATCTTTTCCTTTAACTGCTTTCACCCACAAAAGGCATTTTGGCTAAGGAAAATAACAGAGGAAAAATATAATGAGTTATCATGAGAAACACTTGGAAAATGCCACTTGTTTGGAAGTATACTTTCTAAGGTCTTTGAAGATTAAGTCCTTACCTGTCATAAGGTAGTTGTTACTTTATGGAGCATTACATACACCAGCCAGAGGTGGCCCTATGTTCTAGAAAGAAAGAGTGCTCCCAAATCTTGGTAGAAAGTATTTCAGCAAGCACTACAGTTCCATTAACCACACACTTTGCAGTTTTGCAGTTTAGCAAATGTTCAGTCATGCTAAAATGATGTTGGTCTGGCTGTGTCTTGGGGATGCACTTCAGTTTGAGTGGGGGGGGAATAAATGTAAAGAATAAGAGTTTCCAATTCTTACAAGTAAGTCTTTTTCACCTCTAGCACATAAATCTAAATCTCTCAGTTGTTCAGCAAAAGGGCTAATATACTAGAAGGATGAAGAGATTATCATAAAAACATATGTTATCTTAATTATTTTATTCATTTAAGCATACCTCAGCAGCAAAACTGTCGTAACTGGCAGTATGTATAAAAACCCTTAAACTGATGTAAAGCAGCATGCTTACAGCTGCTTTTCCATATTGAACAGGAAATTCATGGTTTTTGAAAGCAGACTGTAGTGGTTTAACCCCAGCTGGTAGCTCAACGCCACGCAGCTGCTCACTCACTCCCTTGTGGTAGGACAGGGGAGAGAATCAGAAGGGTAAAAGTGAAAAAACTCATGGATTAGATAAAGACAGTTTAATAGGTAAAGCCAAAGTTGTGCATGCAAGCAAAGCAGAACAAAGAATTCCTTAACTACTTCCCATTGGCAGGCAGGTGTTCAGCCATTTCTAGGACAGTAGGGCTCCATCATGTTTAACAGTTACTTGGGAAGACAAACTCCATTACTACAAATGTTCCCCTCTTCCTTCTTCTTTCCCCAGCTTTGATGGATGAGCATGATGTTATATGGTGTGGGATATTGCTTTAGTCAGTTGGATTCAGCTGTTCCAGCTGTGTCCCCTCCCAGCTTCTTGTACACCCCTGACCTACTTGCTGCTGAAGCAGTATGAGGAGCATAAAAGACCTTGACTGTGAGTAAGCACTCCCTAGCAGTAACTCAAACATCCTGGTATTACCAGCACAAACCCAAAACATAGGACTATACATGCCATTATAAAGACAATTAATTGTATTCCAGCCAAAACCAGCACATTGACTCAATGAAATATGCTACATTCCTTGCTTCAGACTGTGTAGGTCCAAAGAGCAGGTTGCCTTGTTCTAATGTATTCTGAAAATGTTATAATTTTTTTGTGGAAAATGCCCTTTTTTAAAAGTTCATTGCCTATTTTTCCTATTGCACTTATTTTTAGGGCGTTACTGTGCTACAGTTTCTTTTACATTATTTTATTTTCTTTTCAAAACTAGGAATTACGCAGACTATTTGTCCATTTTTTTATTCTTGGCTGATACTACATCTGCTTATTTCTGTTGAGAAATCAGCTGTCACACTTTATGCTCTATTTATCTATAGTTATTGTTATGGTGGTTAGGTTTTTGCTAATTTTGCAGCAGTGTCTTCCCTGCAATTAATCTTGTTCTTTTAAATGAATAAGGTTCTGAATGAGCATAGTACAATAATGTGTTTGTGCACAGCACTTCAATGATCAGCATGTTATAACCATGCAAATAAATGTGTAGCCAACATTATATTTCTATCCAATACATGCATAACTGAAAAAAATGGAATTTCTTTACTTTAAAAGGGACTCCTGAGCATGTAGTAAAGTCGTTCAATAATTTAAAGAAATGAACATTGTGAACCATGCAAAGCTTGGTCTCTTTGAGCTGTAGAGAGAATGAAGTTCTCGAAAGGTTGTTTAAAAGTACGCTGAAGTGCTCAAATATCAATGATTTTTTTTCAATGGAAATTAGGTAATCCCCTCCTGTGAATTCTATTTGCAACCTCTTTCCTTTTCCTGTATTGATTAGACAATTTCTCTAGATATAGTGAGATCCCAAACCAGGGGACTAAGCTCTTATTTGGATAAACTCCTAGTAATGAGATAACAGTCTTATCATGAAGTAGAGCCTAATGGCCAAGAAACACATGAAAACAGCTGATCTTTCAGCATTTCGTCTACTTTGTTCCAAAACAAGACAAGAATTTCACAATAATTATTAAATCAGGTAGAATTTGATGTAATATAAAATGCGTTATCTAATTCATCCTTGAATTCAAGTAACTCATTGCCACCTTGGTCCATTCCTCATTAGTATAGGGCTTGGAAAAACAATTAGTTTCTGCCACTAATTTATACATGTCCATGTTATTACAGCATGTCAAAATAAGGAAAGCATTAGTGTACCCTGCTTTATGTTTCTTGTCACTTGCGGGGTGGGTCTTTGCCAACAAAAATATGAATCAAAGGTGTGAGTTCATTATTGTCATTGAAAGTCCTGCCAGATTTTGGGTTTGCCCTACTTCATTTCCTTCCTTTCCCCCTGCCCTTCTTTGCCTCTGTGACCTTTGAAACAAGAATGGGAACTGACAGTCTGACTAGCCACAGAGGAGAAAATAATTAAGCTGACCACCTGCAGCTCTATCAAATGTAGAGTTAACAAACTGAAGGGGAAAAAAAAGGAGAAAATACAATTTTTGCCCCTTTGATCTTTTCCCATCATAGTTCTTCTGGTCTATATATCACTCTTACAAAAGATTCTTAAATGAAAAGGTCTTTAAGCATTTTATTTCCATTATAAATAGTGTGTTAGGTATTCTTGAAATAGAATGGATATAATAAAGTTCCAAATTGTTTTGATATATTGCCAAAAAGAATCTGCAGTGCCCCTTAGCACTTTAGGGAGTGTTGATAAAGAATTTGGTGTATTGTGCTGTCCTGCCATGCATTTTAAACATCTGCAAAACGTATTTAGATAATTGGGTACCTGTGCAATTAACAACAGCTGCTACATTATGCATGACTCTTGGCTATTAATAGTAAAAATGAACTTCAGTGTTCCATTAGCGATTTTCAATTTGCTGCTAAGTCTTCTGCAATTGATTGACACTGCTTTAGTTCATCTCCAAAGCTGCGAAGACAAAACCAATGTGTCCCTCAGCTCACAGAAAACTGTTCCTCAAGGAAAGGAACCTTTCCTTCACAACTAGAATGAGAGTGGGCTACAGAGATTGAGGAGACATAATCTCACATTCACCGTTGTGTGTTACCATAAAAGCTGTTTCCTGGCTGCCCAGCAGGCAGGGATGTTCAGCTTCCCAAGACAGTTCTTTTTGCAGTCCAGGAACTTGCTCTGCATGATATGAAGTGATCAGGATGAAGCTGATTGTACTTACTGCCCATCCTGATGGGAGCAGCTTCAATATGGACTACAGGGTTCTACCACTTAATCTGCGAAAGCATTTTGCACCACACACACACAGCATGACACAACAAAGTATGATGACCACCTCATGAGGAAATGACAGGCAGAGCTGGAAGTTTAACTCATACTCCGGGGCACTTCTATTGGATGTGTGAATGTGTCAGCAGGAGGTTTATGGATAGCAGGTGGGAGCGTGGATCATGGCTGGTTTTATAGATGGTATCCTGGGGGATCTGTGGAGCTTCCTTATACCCGGCTCTGTGAAGCTGTGTTTTTTATGCCTCTACAAAACACCACTACATCTGGTTGTACTCTTAACAAAGTCCTGATGCAACTTTGGGGAGCAGAAGGTAACAACTTCTCCATGGTAACTCACATTCAAGAACCAGTCCTGCTGATTCCAAAGATGTGCCTGGACACCATTGCCAGCCTGGGCTGCGGCACCAGCCTGAAGCATGGCTGCTTAACATAACCAGCTGAGGGGACACGTGGGGACATGTGTTGGTAAATCCTCTTCAGGAATCCTTAAATGCCACTCTCACAAGTCTTGCAATAGAGGTTTTGCTGTCTTGTTTATTTCTTGCACCTAAAGAAACTGCGAGCTCCTTCCAGGCATGTCCCAATAACAGGAGCAGCTGGGGATTCCTGTGTGGGTCCACTTGCAGAGTTGGGCTGATGGAGATGGAGAACATAGAGAGGGAGGAGGAATCCAGGAGCAAATGTGTGTTGACGTGTTATCTGGAACAGGGCCTTTTCAAAATGGGTCTTGCACAAGACTCTTCCCCCTTGGGAAACTGGCTTATAATTGATGGTTTCTGAAGCGGTATCTCTGTCAGCAATTGAACATCAACTCTTTTGTGTCCAACCTTGGGAAAAAGCTTTCTTGTCTGCCTCTAAGAAGCTTGCTAGTAACCAGTACATATGATAATGCTGTATTTGGCATGCTGGTGATATGTCATCTTTCATGAACAGTTATAGCTGACAGAACTTCCACTGAATCGCTGTTGTCTTAAGTCAGATTTTAATTCTGTGGACAAAGTCTTTGCACATGCAAATTTTTCTTTGATGTCAGCTCTGTGTTGCCATAGCATTTGGGAGCATGGAATCAATGCATCCATTAGCTTTATATGCTGAGTGTAAAAACAGCAGTCTCTGCCCAGGAAATGAGTGCTGGTATGTAGAGTACAGATTTTCTCAAGCCTGAAATCCTCACAGCATGAATCAAAGGTTGCAGCTACATGTAAGCCACCAAGAACGTGAATCTGATTTCTCAGGAACAAGGCTTGGTCTACAACCAGTAAATGGCAAGCTACTAAGGCCATTAGGTAGCAAAGTGGACTGCTGAGAGCAGCCTGGGACCATTTCTTTGTTATTACAGAAATGTTTCCAGTATATTGGTTCCATCCGTACTAAAACCTACAACATCTGGCTCAGATATTTCACATATTTTATGGTATAGTGGAGCATTAGGGCATATGGTAGTTAAATACCCATTTGTTCTACCCATTTTGCTTCTTTTGCTGGGCATTCAGTTTAATTTGCAATGGGTTCTGTAGATCCATGGAAGTGATGTATTTTCCTCTACATATTTTTTTGAGTTGGTTGAAGTTATGTTTTGAGGGTGGGATTTTTGTGTTTGTTTCTTTTTTTTTTCCTTCTTTTCTTTTTTCTTTTTCAGTACTGTTTTTTACTCATCGGGCTTTAAACCCCATATGAAACGGTTGCACATTGTGAACCTGTCCTGTTGCTGAGCACCACTGAAAAAAGTCTTGCACCTCCTCTTGACTTTGCCCTTTAGATATTTATAAGCACTGATGAGATCCCCCCTCAGCCTTCTCTTCTCCAGGCTAAACAGACCCAGGTCTCTCAGCCATTCCTCATAAAAGAGATGCTCCATTCCCTTGATGATCTTTGTAGCCCTCTGCTGGAATCTCTCTAGTTATTCTTTGTTTTTCTTGAACTGGGGAGCCCAGAACTGGACACCGTACTCCAGATGTGGCTTCACCAGGGCAGAGTAGAGGGGGAGGATAACCTCCCTCGACCCGCTGGCCACACTCCTCCTGGTGCACCCCAGGATGCTATTGGCTGCCTTGACCACAAGGACATATTTCTGGCTTATGGTAAACTTGTCCACCAAGACTCCTAGATCCCTCTCTGCAGAGCAGCTCTCCAGCAGGTCATCCCCTTAACAGTACTGGTCCATGGTGTTATTCCCCACTACACACAGGACCCTTCAATTGCCCTTGCTGAACCTTATTAGGTTCCTCTCCACCTTACTCTGCAGCCTGTCTAGATCTCGCTGAATGACAGCACAGCCTTCTGGTGTGTCAGCCACTCCTTGCAGTTTTGTGTCATCAGCAAATTGCTGAGGGTACAGCCTGTCCCTTCATCCAGGTAGTCAACCAATATGATGAACAAGACTGGATCTAGTAGTGACCCCTGTGGAACACCACTAATTACAGATCAACTGGATTCTGCACCACTGCTCACAACCCTCTGAGCTCTGCCATTCAGCCAGTTCTCAGTCCACCTCACTGTCCACTCATATAACCCACACTTCCTAAGCTTATCTGTGAGGATGTTATGGAAGACTGTGTCAAAAGCCTTGTTGAAGTCAAGGTAGATAACATTTACTGTTCTCCCTTCATCTGCTCTTGATCTTGGTGCTGGGGAAAAGAGGAGCATTTTCATAGCTCAGAGGTATTCATAATGGAGATAGTGTTCTGGGTGGCACTGACTTCTGCTGGGAGAAACAGAGAATCTGACAGCTTAGAGCTGTTGCATCTATAATATCCTGAATCTTGGACAGTTTGCAACAAGTTTGAATCTTGGACAATTTGCAAAAAAATCTGTAAAAAATATTTAATTATATTGAAATATTCTGGTTTAGTTTTCAGAAAACCATTTATAGATTAGATGGTTATAAAGCCAGGCAGTGCTTCATACTGCAGCCCTGCTGCTGGATTGTGATGTTGCTTAGCAACATTTGAACACAACTCATCCTCACAATCCTGGCTTGTGCAGAGTGTCTGTGGAGGATATGATGTGTGGCCAGAGAAAATACATGCTGGGCTCATAAGCCATCTCTTAGCTATTTCCTTGAAATCTCATTTTCTTTTTAAATAGGTATTTTGATTTCTTGCTTTATTTAGCTACTCCTCCATGCTAGGCACTTCTGTATTTTGTATACGTGAGGAACTTTCACTGATCAGAACACAGTGAAATTTTGAAGCTACAGAGGTAATGGTCTATATTTTCCAAAGGTTTTACTACCTCTACTGCCTTTACTACCTTTCTACGATATTTGCAAATATACCCACTCAGTAACGCAAAACTGCACATTTCCCTTCTCTGCTTACACCACCCATACTGCACATATAGTAGCTGGTTTAGTGGGGTGAAAGGTTACCCTTTTAACCTACTGATTAGTTAGGCAGGCAATTTGTGTTCCCTTTATTTTCCCCTTGAGTTGTATTTGACCCTTTTGATTCACATGTGAAACTTTTTCAAGGTGCTTAGATAAGAGTAAAAAAAATATTCTCAGAAACTGCTGTGCCTTTTCTAACCCATTACAGCAGTTAAGGTGAACAGGAAATCTTCTTGTTGGTCCCTAAGTACGAGTGCTTGGTTCAATTCAGTCTCAGGTTGCACTTGTAATTTACACCTCTGCAAAATGGATGTAGAAAGCTACTATTCTGACTTTGTGGCTCCTTCTACCTGTTTTTATAATTTATACCTTGCAAAGTGTCTACTGAGTGCTATCAAACAAAAAGTCACATTTTATGTCCATTTTGGAGAGGTATAAATTTCAAGAAAAATTGTAGGGCAGTGCTGGATTGAACATGAAGTATCTTTATGGGGACTTACCTGAAACAAAGATATCAACCCTGAAATCTGTAAACGGATAAAACTCCTAACAAAATTATGGTTGCTTAAGCACTGTAGAGTATAGCATCCATTACCTGTGAAATGCTCTGGAAGTTTTACTGCCATTCTCTACATTGATGACTTGCACAGATATACCAATCTACTCCAGACCTATTGACCATAATCCAAATGAAACTGAAATCTGGGCTGATTGACTGACAGAGTTCTGTTGTAGACAGTTAGCTATAAACACAGAATATTTAAACCAGAACTCTCAAAGCCTCTCTGCTTCCTGCTTTCTCACTACTGTTGATAATAATAACAGTCTACTTGTGATGTAGTTCTGTTATCTGAGACTTTTTTATCGGTTCCTTTGTCCTTCTTACATCTAAGCCTTTTATCACTGAAATACAGAGGTATTTCAGCTTTTACGCTCTCCATGCAAAAACACTTGTCCAAAATATTTAAGTTCTGAATATTGCAGTATCTCTGTTGAGGTTTGGCAAATGCAGTCTAGTCTTCTCCCATCCACTTAGAAAGTTATTGCACAGACCATCTCCTCACAACCATTCACGGACTGTGCCTCTCTCGCATCAAACATAAGATCCTCCTCTCCACACTGACTCATGCTCACTCTTGCATTGTTATTTCTAGCTCCATTTGGCAGTCACCTAATTAATTCCTCCAAGGTGTTTTGTTTTAGTATTTTATTTCAGGGCAGGAACCCTAGTAACTGTGAAGTTTCTAAACTTGACAGACCGCCTCTTTCATATTAGAGTTACTCAAAAACCAGCTAATCCTGTGATTACTCTTTGTGTCTGACACTGAGGAACAAAACAAAGCTGTTGTGCTATGTGGTGTAGGTGGTTGTATAGGAATTCCTGCTCTCATTTCTCTCTTACCCTCAATTCAGAAACTTAATGTCAGCTGCTTCTATGTTTGATGATTTCTGACCTAATGACTAAGGGATTGGAGCATCTGACATTTGAGGGGAGGTTGACATGTGAGGAGGGAACTGAGATTATTTAGCCTTGAGAAGAGAGGGATCTGAGGGCATCTTATAAATTTATATAGACACCTAATAGGGGAAAATATAGAAAACAGAGCCAGTGGTACCCACTTAAAGCACAAGAAGCAAAGGGGGGAGCAGGGACGGGGGAGGGGAGAGTACAAGAAACTCCCTTTAAGCAGAAGAGACAACAACCTTTTTTACCGTAAAGGTGATTAACACTGGAACAGGTTGCCCAGAGAGGTTCTGGAATGTACATTCCTGGAGAGCAACTTGCTCTAGATGACCTACTTTGATCAGGGAGTTGGTCTAGTTGATCTCCAGAGATCGCTTCTAACATCAGTGATTCTGTATCCTTCTGGTAAGCCATGACTGGAGGCATTTCTGATGTAGATTTGTGTAATTACCAGGCTGAGAGCTCTGAGCTCCTGCTCACAACTGCAGCCTCCAAATATTTATAAAAAAAGCACTGCCTCCCTCCCCCCCAAATGATAAATCTAACTGCCCCAAAAAGCCCCTGAGTGGAGGATGGCTCTGGGAAGGAGCCCTTTCTTAAGAGATCTTTGCCCATACTCCCTCTCTGTGTGCAGAGATGAATGCAGAAACCATGGTTAATTTTGGAACTAGTAAAGTATCTTCCAGAAGGGATCACAGAACAGTTGATATGTTGAATTACCCATCTAAAAAACCCCATATGAAGACATGGGGTGGAGGAACCCTTTTGGGGCAAGGCAGCCACTCTATAGGACACTGGGGTGTCCAAACTTTCAGGTGAATATTGACCAAGCTGCTGACCTCCACTGGGATCTGGGTGCAGAAGAGAGTCTTATCCTAGCATGACGCTGGGCTTATCAGGGTTATCAGACTCAGAGTGAAGTACTTGTTGGAAGGTGAATTAAATACAGGTTGAGTTTACCAGTTGTGGGGCTTTGACCCTGCGTACTTCTCACAGTTGTTGAGACACTCTGGCAATGCTGTAGCTACTTACTTTAGCTTGGCAAAGTTATCCCATGGAAAGGGGCAATAATTGAGATTCAGTTTTGTACTAATCACGTCTTTGAAAGACTCTGTTCAAGTGACCGCTTCTGTAGGTTGTTTTTAGAACACAACTGTAACCACAAATTCTCCTGCAGTGTTTTCTTTGGAGTTGCTGCTTTTATCATTTATTTCCTAAACTGAATGCACTGCATATGGCTAGCAGGCCTTTGTTCATCTTCTACAGCAGCAACCTTTATGCATATTTCTTCCCGTGAATCAGTCTTTAATTTTCTTCAGTTTCCTGTTTGTAGTGCCTCACACAGATTCACCAAATTATGCAGACAATCCATTTTGAAAGCTTTCACTGTTATTTCTTGAAAGATAAAACAGAAAATTTTAATCGTATTTTCACCTTCAGTTTCTTTAAAAAATCAGTTCAATGTTTTCAGCTTGGCTTTGACAGCACTTAAACAAGAATGACAGCATTGCATTTTCTTGTATCTTAAACTCTTTATGTGTTGTAAAACTTTTGAGGAGAGAATAGTATGATAATTTCCAAGATCACAGCGCCTGCTGCAAAGACTTCTGCTTATAGTGTTTGCTTATAATGTCAATCTTTAAATTTTCTTTGCCTAGATTGAGTGAGCACAGAAAAAGAGACTACGTTATATTTGTAGAATAGAGGGAAATCTTTTGAAAGTGTTGGCCTGAAGGTATATGGAGCACTTATTTTCATTGCTTGCTCTATAGGTGTAACTGGTAACCATCCCAAAGGTACATTTTCTCAGAAGGTTGGAATTGTCATACCTTGGGCATGCATTGGAGGTGGATTAAAAAGAATATATAAAACAATTAAAAAGAGCGAAAGAGAGGAGGTTCTTGTATGGTTTTGGATTCTTCTAGGGGTGCTTAAGAACTCGGGATTTCATAGCTGCTAAGTATACCCACTGTCATCATTACTATCCAATCAAGTTATTTACATAACGCCACAAGGCAGTACGTGAATGGGTTTTTAGGATGATTTAAAAGTTGTTATTTTTTTCCCTTTCCCTTTCAAATAAATACTGTGATGCAGCTTTTAAATCACTAAGCTGTACAAAACAAAGGGAAGCTATAATCACGTAGGAAATTAGAGGAAGCTTTGCTATGCGTGTGGTTAATGGTTAGTATCTCTGGCACTGCGCTATCATTTATTGCACTGTAAAATACCTCAATTATAGAAAAATCTCCAGTTTTTCAATTCTATATGTCTTGTGTTTATTTCTGTGCCACACTGCATGAGATGCTGTTTCTAAGCCTAGGAAATTTGTTTCACAGCCTAGGGGAAATTTCTTTTCACGTCTGTTTTCCCAAGAAGTCTCATTGAGAAAAGATGCAGTGTGATTCAGTCTGGAAGTTTAGCTGTTAGAACAAAGTTTACCAATGTGTTTTACATATGTGTATAGATTTTACTAATAAGTTATTGAATAACAAATCTACAACTGCATTGAAAAAAATTTGAAAAGGAGAACAAAATTTTTCTCACACGACATCGTGAAACCAATTCTACTTCAACAATATTGTTTTCTGGGAATCTGGGCATCTTCAGAAGGATTTTGATTCATTTGATTCAGTTCTCCTATGTATTGAAATTTTTCAACTTTATTTTCTAAACTGGTAATGATACGTTTTTACACATTTATATATAATATATACATTTCCTGAAACTTCTAGCTTCTCAGAGAAAATCCCAGTTTACACTTAAAGAAACTAAGATAATAGTCATATAAAGAATTTTCTTTACTAGGCCTATATTTTTCATTTTCAGCAGCATTACTCGCCAAATGACACTACAAAGGTATTGTAACAAAATTGCTGAGTAGGATGGTGAAAGTAAGCTGTGGGATAAACATTTTGAGGCAAACTGGGTTAGAAAAATGGCCCATCCACAAATGTATTTGAGAGGAGCAATTAATATGTTTGTGTACTGATTTTTGGCTAGTAAAAAACAAATAATAAATCACTACCTATTACTTCTTAATAAAAAAAGTAAAAATATGAAATAAAAATGTTTTCTTCACCTCTTTTCCTAAGAACCTTTTTTTCCTTTTTCACTATGACATATACTATATGTAAAACAAGCAAACAAAACACTAAAAACCAAAGGAAAAACCCCAAACCTAAGAGAGGTAAGCCTGTTATGAAAAATAATGTATAAAAGTTGAGTAGGCATTCATCACACCAGCTAATGACATTTGTAATTAATGGACAAACACAACAGAATTTGTTGCCATATTCCCAGGGTGGGGAATTTTATACTGGGCCATTCAGCAATATATGAACTTTTCAGAATGTCATTCTTTTTCATTCACTTCTAGGTAGTCTTTTGAGCCCTGCCAATTCAGAATATTAATTGTAGCAGTCTGATGCTCACAATAACATAAATCCAGGGAATGGATTGAATTGATTGTGGAATCATGATAAATTCAATTTTATTTCTGTCTTCTGGCTTGTGAAACAAACAAAAAATGCACAGGAAACTGACAAAACCTGAAGTTGAAAGCAAGCCTACAAATGCTCTCAGTCACAGGCTTTGCCTATGCAAGTAAAGACAGCTAGGCTTGTAAGCATTAGCAGAATAAGTATTCAGTTTATAAATCTAACTTGCCTTTCAGAGGATTTTTGGTTTCAAATTCACATTGCATTACCATTTCTGATCACTCTTGAATATATAATAAGCTATAAAATGGCTCAGACTGGCAATTATTCAACAGATGTACACTGTGTATTATGCTCGAAGGAAGAATTTATGAAAACCCTCAACAGTGGCCTATCTTTACTCCAATTGAAGCCAGTAGGCACTTTGCCATTCATTTCAATAGAACATCTGTGTGAATACTATGCACTTCTAAAACTCTAATATTGGTGTCTAAAAACAATCAAAATTCTGAAGCTTCTGTACCATATGCTATCATATTCAGAAATGAGGCCATTTTAATAATGGACAGAAGATAGTCAAAATGTCAGTGAGCATCCTTGTAGATTTGAATCCAAACAATAGTTCCGCTGATGAAATTTCACCTCCAAAGTCTTCTGTGAAAATATGCTATATAATTAAAAGTAAAGAAAAAAAACAAAAAAAAAAAACCCTACCCCAAACCCCCCTGATTAAAAACAGGTTGCTAAAGCTGGGTACAGCTGGAATGAAAGCAGAATACAGCGCTGTGGTCAGCAATAAGATCAGAGGCAAAGCACTGATTCCAATAAAAACTCATTTATATTTATTGCAGTTTCTTTACGTGCATATTAATGTTTCTCACCATTTGACCTTCAAGAATGCTCAAACAATCTTTTAAGGAAAACTTTTGCTTACCTCATTATCGATAGCTCTTACGATGGCCTTTGAAACTCATAGTGTTCTGGGACCTTTGCCATATCTATGCTGAGCAGGATATGTAAATCATGGAGTCTGACTGTTCCACGTTTCTTCCACTTTCAGCAGCTCTTACTGGATACTTTGATTCATTTTTAAAAACTGGACACAAAACTGGGGTGAAAAAACCTCATACTTGAATCTTTAGCAAGCCTGACAATTTAATTCTGATAATGCAGTGAAGATTTATAATTTTCTCATCAAATAGATTTTGGCTACAATCTGTTATATACTCTAAAAGAAGAAGCAATAACGACCCCAATCTGAAATTAGGTATTTGGGTCAGTTTTCATTTATACATTTTGTCTGGCAGGGGGAATTTTGCTGTTTTCTGGTAGTATGTAATCTAAGGATAAAAATGCAATTTCCAGGCTATTAAAAAGGTCA
This sequence comes from Nycticryphes semicollaris, assembly GCA_013400055.1. Classification (NCBI taxonomy): domain Eukaryota; kingdom Metazoa; phylum Chordata; class Aves; order Charadriiformes; family Rostratulidae; genus Nycticryphes; species Nycticryphes semicollaris. The sequence goes on along the minus strand of VXBJ01001149.1, from coordinate 19,886 downwards.
TACTTCAATAACTGAGTATCTATTGAAATAATTCTGAGAGGACACTATACATCAGTGCTGTTGATAACAAGAGGGACAGAACTGTTTAGAAGAGGAATGCTCTTTTCCCCCTTAAAATAGGGCTGCTGCCTTCTTTAATCTTGCCTTACACCAATTCAGAAGTGTTGTACTGCTGTATTTCCCTCTTAGGAATGAAACTACTGATGCATTGAATTTTTTAAGTTTTTTAATTTTTAAAATCCATAATTGTTTTACTAAGTTCAGGAAGTATGTTTTCAGGTTCTTAATGATTTCTGTAAATGTAAAGCCTGTAGCAGCAAAGGCAAATATTCAAATTAATAATAGCCATCTGAGTTTATTTACTCAAGTAACTTTGTTTAAATCATATTGATATTTCTAAAGAAGGCAGTTTAATTTCTTGGCTAGTAAAATGAAATGAAAATATTAAATAGAATATGAACTGTTTTAATAGAAGTCATCAAAAATGACCTTGAAAGCCAAGGACACATTGCTATATTCTATATCTATTACAATTAATGCATTCATTTTCTTAGAGCAAATATTGTGAAGCATTAGATAAGAATAGCTAACGAAGATGCCTCTGAAATGTAGAGAAGATGTACATATAATCTAGGGTTTGTTTTAGGATTTGATAAATTGTTGCTTTGAGATTTTGGCTGTAAGTGACCCAGAAGTGAAAATGCTCCCGCTCTGTCAGGTGTAGGGCAGTAAACCAGTGCAGAAAGTTTGAGGGGAAACCTGGGTATCCCAGTTGGTCTCAACTTTTTCAGTAAAGAAAAGTCATGAAATGGCTCCTCCTTTTCTGCTTAGGGGACCAACCAGAGGCTGTGGCGATGGCTGTATCTGTGTTCATGCAAACATCCTACAATGACACGCCATTTTCAAGCACTCAGTCTCTGCATCCAAATGACGCAGGCTGGAAGTCTGGCATTTTCTAGTGGTAACAGTGATGTGTTTAGTGCTCTATTAAACTGACACCTGTGGCACTGTTGCTGTTTTAAGTAATGAGCCCTGTAATGAGTTACATGAGACCTGTCTTGTGCAAAAGTGTGGGGACCTTGAGACTTTCTCGTTCCCACTGGCGAGTGGTAGAGACCAATTCTTAGGAGATTATGTGAGGAACCTTGGAGCAATACTGCCAAATCCCACACCCAGATCTCAACACCTAGATCTCTTCCCAATGGCAACTTCCCTTTGAAGAGGTGAAGTTTTTCTAGAAAACTTACTGAAGTTGTTGAGTTTAAGGACATGAGCTACAAAATTCCCCATAGGAAGAAATACCTAATTATGGAATAGAGTTATAGTCCTTCTGAGATGCTAAACCGCTACAGAAGGCTGAGTAAATAAGGGATTAGCTAAAACAAGGGACAGTGAGGCAGTGAAACTGCGCTAACAAAAGAGAGGGGTTGTTACCCATTAGTTTTGGGTACCTACAGGGAGGCTTTGAGTACAGGTTGTCCCAGATAATCCTGGGTTTAATCGAGATTTTTGGTACAGATTTAGTACAGAGGTGCAGACAGGAACCTGGCCATTTGGAAAGGCAAGAGAGATGGTAGAAGTGTAGGTGTTTGTGGGATGCTCTAGCACAGTTTGCAATTGCAGTCAGGTTGACAATAGAGGAATGAGAGATTGAAAAGAGAGTTTATATCCCAGCACGTATTTTGCCTAGGAGAGTTAAGGCTTGCCCAGCATGGAAAGTTCTGATGGGTCAAATTTTCTCACATGAAAATTTGCAGAAAATAAAATGTTACATCTTCTATTTTCCTGCTTTCTTTCTCTTCCCTTTTATATGATTATCTATTGCTTTAAAGGAAGAGACCAACGGTATGAGCTACTTTAATATTTTTATTTCCCCCAAAGGGACAGATACTGTTTTTTCCCTTTTAAAGGTACATAAAGTGGAAGTATTCTCAATGAAAATTTCAATACAATGAAAGTGAAAGTGCAATATTGTTAAAATGAAATAATAATATATTACAGTTAACAGATTTATATATTTTAAAGGTTACGATATTTAAAATGATATTGCAGTTGAAGCTAAACCAGAAATAATTTGAAACAGGTTCCTAATGTAATTACCTATTTAACGTGGTAATGGAATCCGTTTTCATGTCTAATTCTTTTGCTTATGGGATGTCTCAAGGCAAATAACAAGGTTAATAAATTTCTCTGTGTTTTGAGAGCTTGAAGGTCTAATATATGTTGTAGTCATGCCTGTACCAGCTTTGATTTTAGTGGACTGGTACTGCAGTTCTTAGACTGCAAGAAGTTTCTAGGGACTCTCTGTATGTACAGCAGACATCACAGTCACACTGTGGTCTTGGCTGAAGCCTCTAATGGTTGTGTAAAGAGATGTCTTTAGAAGTGTTTGGACAAAGACTGCTTGTTGTTAGCCATAGTCACTGGGGCCTCCAGAGGTCATCTAGTCCAGTCTCCTTTGGCAATGCTTATTGATAAAAAAGCCCAACAACCTACCAAACAAAAAATTGATTCCTTATATCAAATTGGAATTTCCAAGTTTCCATCTCCTGTCTGTTGCCTCTCATCCACAATGCACCTCTGAGAAGAGTCTGGCTGCATCCTCTATATACCTTCCTGTTACATAGCTGTAGACAGAGACATGATCTCCCTTAAACCTTCTCATTTTTAAGGGTGAATAAACTCAGCTCCCTCAGCCTCTCCTCAGATGTCACATGCTCCAGACACCTGATTATCTTGTTGGTATACTGGACTTGATGCAGTGTGTGAAGGTCTTCCAAGAACTGATCTCACAAATGCCACACAAAGGAGAATAATCACTTCTTTGGCTTGTTTTCAGAGTCCAGGCCTTCTTGGCTTAAAGGCACACTGCTGACTCCTGTTCAGCTTTCTGTTTTCCAGGCTCTCCAGGGCCTTTCAGGCAAGATGCTCCACAGCCTATACTGGTGCATGGGGTTATTCCATTCACAATGCAATACTTTGCCTTTACGGAGCTTCATGAGGTTCCTGTCAGCCCACATCTCCAGTCCACCTTGGTCCCCCTGAATAGCAGCCCTGCGCTCCAGCATATTGACTGCTCCCTCTCAATAGCAAGGTTTCTAAGAGCACACTCTCTCCTGTCATCAGGGACTAGGCTGTGTTTCAGAGTGGCTTGGCACAAGAAGGTGGGCACACCTACGTGGTTGTGCTGTACAAGTAACTGCATGCTGATGGCAACAACATGCTAAAAGATGTGGCTCAGAAATATGAAAATAATTGCTTTTGTTGACAAAAATAATGCATTGTGGTGTCTACCATGTTGTAAGCCGTCTTCATCTTAAAGCCAAACCACAAATAACAAGGATTTTTACACAGAAATACTGGAATATTATAAAAGGGACAATTGAGAAGTAATTATCTCCATGGATGCAGGAGAAACTTCTATACATTTGTGTTGTTGTGAAGTCATTGGCAGCTTTAATCCTTTTAGTGTGAATTTGCTCTTCCTATATGTGTGAGCCATTGACCTTAATGATAAAACTTAACTATAATGCTGCCTCTGGGCTATCAAATAATATATCACCAGAGTGGTATTTTAAAGCGCTCTCAGTTCTATGTGTTAATGAGATTCAGTTGTAATGTCATTCTGCATTTAACATGTAATCTAGCATCTCTTACTTTCTTTTTATTCAACATGTGGAATTCTTCATCTGCTTAGATCTGGTTGGATCATGACCTCACTGTGTAGGCTGGGTAATGCAGCAGTGTTCCTCAGAGGGATGGCATATGTTAGCCTAAATACAACCAAATTTGTCACAATTGTATGGATTCTTTTCAGCTTGGACAAAGAACCATCCAGCTCTTTGTATCCTAATCTATGCATTATTAGCTTATGGTACAGAGTAGTAATGACAGAAACATTGCCCCAGTCTACAACAGCAACTCTGATTTTGATGAGAGATCCCTAGGAGAAATGTGCTAATTCTCTTTTAGGGGCCTTCTCATCTGCTTTCCTCGCAGGATAGGAAATTTCTTATTAGGCAGGTATGACAGATTTACCCTAAAGAAGTGTACCCTATTTACTTTAATGGAGATGTAGCTCTCATTTATATAGAACTTATTTTTATTGAATCTTGCTAAGCTTCTGTCTCAATGATGCTTGTTCAGAGGAGGTTTAATTTGTGAGTGTGATTTCATTCTGTTATTAATAGTCATGCTATCATATTTTTTAACTTCAGTAGTTTTCTTGTACAGTGGAAGAAAGTTAAAGCCTTCTTGAACAATACAGTGCTTTGTGAGCTGTCTCCAGAGGGCCACTGCACTAAAGGCCATTATTGTACTTCTGTGATTTGTCACAAAACAAAACCCATAAAGCTTCTTCACAATGCCTGTAAATTATCAAAGCGAAAATGTCTGATCCATTCCCTGTGTGAGTGCTGTAGCCGCATGGGGATCCTACTAAACGTCAAAGAAAGAGACTGGAATATTGGCCATGTCCTAGAAGCTGTTTAAAAACTTTCCACAGGTGGGTCCAGCTCTCTAATGAGTAGCAATGTTAGTAGCTGACATACAATCTCTTGGTTTAGTTGACTAGGGGCTTTAAAAACAACTTCAAAGAAAAAAGTAATTACAATTATAAGGTAAATGCAATGAAGCAACGAGGGAGCAGCAAACACGCAGAAACGTTTTATATAAGCTAGACAGACCTGATGTTTTGTTGAAAAGATAAATGACTTTTTTTCCTAACCTAAAATATCAACCTTCATCTCTCCGAATTTCCAGCCATATGTTGCCATTCAGGGATTACATTTATCAGGGAAATCAAGCCTAGAGCTGTAAGGTTGAAAAGAACTGTCTCAAGGGAGAATTACCACCTGGAGGGAAGATATCCTTAAAGGCCTGTCAGATCAATATAAGAGTAGACTTTTGGTGGGTTGTTTTTTTGGTTGTGGTTTTTTTTTTATTTGGGGTTCTTTGGTTTTGCTTTGGCTTGGGTTTTTTTTTGTGGTTCCTATCTAATATTCCTATCTAATATGAATTATATTCATATTGCAAACCTACATACATGCACGTACTAGCAGTACTAGCACAGATCACTGGAAGGTCTCTAAGTTTTCTTCCTTCTCAAGACCCAGTTATCACTTAGGTGTCCACTCTTGGCAATAGCTTCTGCTGGCTCTGACCAACTCAAGGCTCTTTATGATAAAGATCGTATAAACACAAGTGCACAAGGTTGTCCTATTACACACATTTAGAGTTTTGGAGAGCAATAAGCAGTAGTTCTTATTATCATGTTTCAATTCTGCATTGCTACTTTAGGACCTCTGAATCTTATCCCATGTTCATACATACTTAATTATTGCAAAGGACAACCCATTACTAATTTCTGAATTTCTAAAATTTAAATAGCCTCTATATGAAGACTGTCCTTCATTAAACTGTAAAAATAATGAGATTATCTGAGTGCCAAAATTGGTTGAAGAGTACATGTTTTTAGGACTTTACAGGATTGGGTTGAAATGTTTGGAAGAAATGTATGTTAAAATCTAAAACTTTCAAGTAGCTGTAGCTTTCAGTCAGACCTGTGAAGAACACAGTGTATGCCTTTATATCAGTCTTCAGTTGCTGGCTGTAAAAGAACTGGTACTAGATTTTGTGATTCAAAAGACGCAATGGTAACAAAACAAACAACAGAAATACGGGAGGACAATGTGTGCTCCTTTGTGTGAAAGACAAACACCGGGATGCAAAGTGATTGGTGTCAGTTTGCTCAGAATCCATGCTGTAGAAAGTACAGCACTTCTGAAGGAGCAAAGATTCAAGCTTTGCTAAAGAGATAGCTCATCTTATGGGTAAATATACATGTGGGTAAATATACATGTTCTGTGTCTGCCTCCAGGGATAAACCGTCTCTTCAGCTTTCTTTCAGCTGTAGTCATTTATCATCCACTGTTGTTGCTATAGGAAAAGATGAAGGACCCTTCCATAAAAATGTATGTGTTTTATAGCATTGGAATGCTGTGCTGCATTGTAAAATCTGGCATAAATATAAAGGGTTTTCTGTTACTATTATTCTAATCAGATCCTTTTGGAATGATAACATTAGATACTTACATACTGGTATATCAAAGGTCTCTTTTATCATTTGTCAGGAAACAGAAGGGAAAACCTAATTTTTATGTAAATGCACAAAAAATGTTAATAAGAAGTGCTTAGTGAAACTCTTGGTGTTGCTATAAGTGTATAATGACTATCTTAACTTTTTTTTTAATCTTAGTCTACTGTTTGCAATGTATTACTTGGGAGATTCTGACAAGTATTAGGTGTTAAAATCTGATTAACGCTAGCTGGACAAACAGAATTTTTGTTCTAATATAGAATGAAAATGAGAGCTGTCACTGGGATGCAGTAAAGCAGATGAGAATATATGGGGATTTTTAAGTGTATAAAGCAGAACTGCTGAGGAAAAATCATGTATTTCAATGTGTGAGTCAGGATGGGGCAAGGACAAGATATGTTCAGAACAGCAGTTCTGTGAATTAAATCACAAAAGATTTGTGCTGTGTCAGGCAAAACCGGAGTATGAACTTGAATCTCCAAGCAGTATGTTGTTGGCTACTATGATGTATTTTCTACTTAAAATTTTGAATGGTTTCACTTTTTATTTCAGAGCAGAACAAATTCTAGTTTTCTAACTACTTTCTATATCACTAGTAATTTTTTTCTCTAGTAATGTCTTCAGCAGTACAGTAAGGATTGCTATGTCACATATTACATCCTAATTATTTTTGTGCTCAGCAAGCATGCTATTAGACTCTGGTTCAAACAGCTCATCAAGGGACAGTGATAATCTTGTGACAATCAGTGATAATATGGGGGGGGCGGGACGGGGGGCAGAATGTAATGCTATTCAGGTAGATGAAAAGCAAGCTATCATTCTACCACTCCTTCAACATGGATGTTAAAAGTGCTTGATTTCCCAGTTGCTGCTTAAGAAAAGAAATGAAGAGCTGATTTCATGAAATGCATAGTATTTATGATAATATCATAAAAATTCCTAAAGTGCAGAAGAACCAGACAGTGGAAGCTTTCCTCACTAGACATGGCACTTCACTGCTGTGAAATGAAGCTGTCAGTAATATTATACATGGTTCCTACACCTTGTCCCTGATTATTCTAATTTTACTTTCAAATCATTTATGCAGCACAGCTTATGGAACCTTCAGCTTCCTTTGGCACAAAAGATGATATTCCAAGTATTTATGGTTTAACACCCTGACTCTGAAGATCCAAGTGCCTTTTATATGGTGGTTAGTGGAAGAGCCTGGAGTAATTCTGGTGTCATTTGCACCCAGAGCTTAGCGAAGGGTCAGAATGGCTACTTCTCAGGAAGACCCCAGTGCTGTCTGTCCCAGCCTAGAAAGAAAACAAAAGTACTTTACGTTTCTCATGAAGCAATCAGCAAAGTATGAATTCTGAAAATATTTTAGGAAAAAACTTTAACTAGAAACTTTTGAAAATGTGTGCCTTTTAGAAAACATATTACTAATGGTATAGTCATCCAGTAGGGCACACTGACAGTGATGTATTGTGTTGTTAGTAGCTGCATTGTAGCAGCAATATTCTTGCTGTTTATAATTCAGGTCGCACCAGAATAACTGTGTGCAATATGACATGAAATATAATAATCAATCACAGAAAAATTAATTTTGAAAATAGGTATCTTCTCAAATCTTCATAAAACAAGTCTTTCACAAAAACCTTAATTTTGTCTCAAATTACAGTTCTAAAACTGCTTTGATGATCTCTTACTTAATATTTCATTAGACTGTACCTAAATTAATTGAATAGACCCAATGCAAAAGTCTTTGTTTCTAATGGTTTTAAAGAACCTGTGGTGTTTTTTATTGTTTATTTGTAGGGTGTTTTCTGTTGGTCTCTGTTAAAACCCCATATTATTTTTATTAAAAAACTTTTACAGCAGATTAAAATTTTCAAAAAAGCATACTTCAAATTTATGTGCTTCTGTTTTAGCCACGTAACAGAAAGAATAAGCTTTTTTTCAGACTTCAGAGTACGAAGATACTGACTGAAAAACATCTGATACTTTCACTAATCCTTAGCAGAAAGATCCAGGTGATTGTTTCCTGCAGCTGTCTAAAGCAGTCTCATTTAAAATATCTTATATACAAGGACTTGGAATGAAATGGGCTGTTGGGAAACAGCCTTGTAGGAAACAGGCTTTCTTGTAGAAGGCAGAGTACAAAGTCGACCAGTGGTGGAAAGGTGTCAAATACTTGGAATTCTTCACCCATTTACTGCCTTTCATTTTTGCCATTCTCCAAATTCTATAGACCAGTATTTGCATTTTAGCTACAGGCCTATGAAGGCAAAAGAACTAAAATTCCTGTTGGAAGATTTTAACTAATAGTTCTTAGAAAGGACCATTAAGGCTTCATTACAATTGTCAGGTTGGTTTACTTGTACTTTCACTGCAGGTGCTCCAGTCTTCTGTGCCTCATGCATCCTACCTGGAACCTGTGGGTGACCAGACCAGGAGGCAGTAATTGCTACCACCCCTCCTGTGGAGCTCTGTGTTTGGTCATTTAGCCATGTGCAAAGAGACTGTGAACAGGCACTATGCAGTTTGTAAATACTAGCAATTATTTATTGTCTAACACTGGGCTGTTTCTCAATCTGATGGATATGTAAATGCCCTTGCAATAGCTTTGTAGTCTTTCACAGTCATTCTTGAGGTTTCCCAACATCCACTGTACTTCAATATTACTGCTGAAGAGCTACAACTCTTAACTGATCTGAGGTTAAAGCTCTTTCCTTGTGCCACTCCTTCCCATTGTCATCAGTTTTATGCTTAATCTGGGGAGTGTTACCTTCGTGGACTCTTTTTGTGGAGGAAGGGAATGCATTGTTGGGGTAATCTGGTAGATGTGATTTGGAACAATCTGGATTGTGTCAACTATCTCAATCCCTGTCGCAAGTGTTGATGTTTTTTCTGTGTCCTGCACACTAGACCTTACTTATCCCGCAACACTTTTTTCAGGGACTGAATTATTCCCTGGCACATCGAATGACCTTATTCATGACATGGCCTAGCTTTCATCAAGAGTTTTGGAGTTGCTCCAGTCTCTTTTAACTGCTGATCCAATTCCTTGATTCAAATTTCTAAGGTACTAGGTTTTCTATGTTATTCATCGTGTTGTACCTGAACTCGCTTCATCACAGAGACATAGGCTCTCTCTCTTCTTTTAGAGGCATGCTGTTCAGCATTACAGCTCTTTTCTCCCAGCTCAGCATAATGTTTACTTTTTTTATCCCTTAGGTATGCACTGACTTACCATTTTGCCTCTCTCCAGAATCTCATCTCCGATTTCAGACCCATCTTCTTTTCTCGCTCTTGCTTTTTTCGCTCCAAGTTCTCCCCTTACTCTTTTTAATAGAACAGGTAAATTAGCTGCAGCCCTCCACAAAGGTCATGGCACAGAGCTCACATATCTGCCTCAGGTTTAGCACTCTCATGATAGATTGCAAATGCCTTTCCTGCCTCTCTCTCAAGGCATGTTAACGCTGAAAATATCCCTGATCCTAATACAGGATCACTTCTGAATGACCTACACCTTCAAGCTTTCCTCTTTTCTTACTCAGGTTAAGTGATGATTTCTGGGTTTAGGTTGTGACCTTGTCTGCAGAACAGTCTGAGAAGACTCCACAAATTGCCACCAATTACCCTAAATTACAAGTCATCAATCCTGCTCTCAGTTTCTGGCTTTCAATCAAAAGGATGTAGGCGGTTTACATTGTCCCTTGACCTGTTACAGATCTTCTTTTGGGTCATTGTGTTCAGGTATCTTCAGCCATGTACAAAGAGAATCTGTAAGCAGCTTGCAAATATAAAACAATTATCTACTGACCAACAAACAGTTAAAAAATTTCTAGAGTTTAATAACCCATTAGGCTATACATTAGTATGCTTAGCTTAAGGTAAGCACCTGCAAAGACATCCAAAGAGCCTTTGCTGGCCAGGCAGGTTTCAGTGAGTTGAAAAAGGGTCAGTATCCTGGGACCACCTCTGGTATTCAGCAATGCATAGTGACACCAAGCAGGACTCTGGAGAATCTTGCTGTTGTCTTTTTTCCTTTTCCTTTTCCTTTTCCTTTTCCTTTTCCTTTTCCTTTTCCTTTTCCTTTTCCTTTTCCTTTTCCTTATCCTTTTCCTTATCCTTTTCCTTTTCCTTTTCCTCTCCTCTCCTTTCCTTCTGTTTGCTCAATAATTTTGTCTTCTAATGCATTAGTAGCCTTAACCATACCAGTTGCTGAGGCACTGGAATTTGCCCAGGCTTTGTCCTTTTCCTATTCCAAATGGGATATGGCACTGCTTAACCAACTTCTTAGAAGAAAAAAGGCACAGAGCTACAGCCTCTCACTTGCCTTTAAAAAGTGCAAAATAGAATTAACAGTTCTAAGGACTTGATAGGCATGTTAGGTGACGATAATACTATATTCCTGAGGCTGTTGGAGATTTTTGATGTTTTATATTCCTACAGTATTTAAATTACAGATCCATTACAAAGGATTTACCTGATTTTATTCCTTCTAAAAGCAATATGAGATTGTAACTATCTAGGGTTTTTGTATACAGTTTGTATACTGCTATTTCCCTCTTGAAATGTGAAAATCTGCCAAATGGTAAGTTTGGAAGAACGTCTCACAAAGACATCATTGATTCTTATGAGATTGTGGCATTTCTTCATTGGAACTTTTCAGTTCACAGGGAACAAAGTCCTGTGAACATGACAGTTTAAATAAAATAGTAATTTGTATGTTTTGCTTGCAGGCTGAATTAGAAAGTTTTAGCCAAGAAATATACTAGTTGTAGACTTTGAACAATATATTAAGCTTTGCTATCTTTTTTTCACACTATTTAAACAGTGCTGTTTTGCCAGCCTGCAGTGTCCTTTTCAAATGACCTTTTTAATAGAACATGTTGTATGCCTTGAAAAGTCCAATTTAATTTGAAGCCTTGTCTGTGCGCATTGAACATATTGCTATTTTTTTCTTCAGAAGTACCTTATCTTTTATTAATTTATGCCCTATGCTGCAAGGAGCTACAGACCTATTTAATAAATCAGTGTATAATATTAGGAATATGCATGTCTTTACAAAATCATGTTTCAAATCAGGATTAAATCTCACTCTACAACCCATGGTGAAAGTGACTAGCTCCTAAAGAAGCAGACTTGGGAAAAATAGTGGGAGGGAGAAGTCATCATACTAATTACTATTTGATAATACTGAGGAATTATGCTGAAAAATGTATACTTTTTACAAGAAGGTAGGTGGAAGGCTAGAATTACACTGTGATTAATGTGATATTATGATTCATTTTATTTATTCTAAAACAGGTATAAAGTTTACTTTGGAAAAAAATATTTAATGTATTAATATTAGTCTACAAGACCCTTACTCAATAAACTAATCCAAAGAAAATCAGTGCAGCACATTTTATGTGTAAGTGCTCATCATTGGATATAAAGGATTCATGAATAAATCATAAGATCCACTTTCATGACCTTATAGCATGTTACTTTTCTTCCTGCGCAAATCATGAAAGGAAGGTTACTATGGTGACAGAAGACTCACCTGAATGATTATATCTCAGTTGCAGAGCATTTTTTATGCCTGGCTTTTCCAGTGTACCTTTCCATTTCAAACTGAAATTTTGAAGCTACAGGGGATGTTTTAAATTCTGCTGCAAGGAGATCGTGACCAAAACATAAGAAGTCTCTCAAACAGATAAGCAAAAATAGGTGAGAAAAAAAAGGATAAGAGAAAAAGAATTAAACTTTGTGCTATAAGTAACTCTCTCTGTAGAATGTGTTTTCTTAAAGTAAAATATGAAAAAATATCAGACTTGTCAGCTAGTAAATTAAGAGTTTTAGTATATTTTTTGCCCCCCTAACTAGTTTTACACCAGTATACAAAATGGAATCTGCTTCTAAGAAATGTGGCCTTCCTTAGGACTGTTACTATAAAGCTGCAAGAATTCCATCTCAAAACAAGATGACCACAGCATATACCAGCTGTTCGTGGCTCAGGAGTATTATAACAGCTGTGAATAGAATGCATCTGAATTCTCAAACTCCAGTCTCGTGACATATTTTGAAGCAAGGCTGTCTTTCAACAACTGGTGCTGAAAGAAGCAAGTTCAAGTGCTCACCTTGGGTTTCCAGGTTCTAGAAGGAAATCTGCCATGTGGATTAGATTGCAATGATTTTCAGGGTCTTTATCTTAGAATTTCAAGCCTTGTGAACCTTCTAAAGTCTCACTGAATTGGGAATCTTCACTGTCTGTAGTTTTTCGGCTCAGTAAGGATCTAAAGCTGAAATACAGCATGAATTTAATATTAAATTTCTAACCTAAAATACTATTATTATTATAACTATTAATTATTATTACTATTGTTATTATTTACTATGACATATTCTCAGTACTCTGCTCCTTGCTAAAGAAATCTTAAAAGTTCTGCTTCTGGGTCCAAATTGAAATTTTATTTTCCCCAGAAATCCAAAGTGGAAATTGTGACTTTCAAAGGATTCATTGAAGGAGAAGGTTCTACCACACATGACTGTAAGTTTATTTTGTGTTTTGAGTAGATATATTTATGAAGTGATTTGACCTTGATTTTTGAAATATTATCCTACCAGCTGCTTTTCTGCTTTATCTGTTGTGAAAGACAGGATTGCACTGTCACGTGAGCAAGTTGAATGTATACCCTAGAATGCCCATTTATAATTAGTGTATTGCTACTGGTGAAGATCAGTCCTGTATGCAAATCTCTCAAGATGTGTATACCCTCCAGTTGTGTGGTACTAAACTATGCGGTACTCTATTGCTGCCAGAACTTGACATAAATGGTTTAAAGTTAAACTGTTTCTGTGTGCATGAACTTCAGGTGCTGCAGTGTTTCCAGTATGCACAGAACCTTGCTTTGAACGTAGATCTGAAGAACTGATGCTTCAGAAATCCCCCAGATCCAGGGATTGGGACATCCAAGGGATGTCTCCCTTGAGAGACAGCTATTTCTAGCTCATGTAGGCTAGGGATGCTCAGACTGGCTTAAGATATTAATGTCACTAGATTTTTTGCTGTTGAGTTGCATATGCTGCAGTTGTATCCTCTGTTTGCCGTAACTCCTCCTCCACTTTCCTTTTACTTTGAGAAGGAGAAATTTTTACTAGCTTGGGCTCGTACTTAGATGTTAGTAACAGCCAGAAACTGATCAACCTTCTCTGCTAAGTGGAAGGAGGAAAGAGTTCATAAATGAACTACAGCTTCTGCATTTGCTCAAAGTAGTATCTGTGTACCTGGATCCCATGCCTACCTGTCTTGGAGGGGTGTGAGGTGTAAAGCAACAGGGGTGAATGTTAGCAGCAACAGCTGAAACTGGGTTAGCTCTCTGGTACAGCGGTTATTGTCTTCTCAAAACAGAATCAGCTGCACATGAAAATGGTGCCATACCTTCTTCAGTCTGTGTGGTGGGGTTAGCTTAACAAGTTTAAACTGAAGGGTTTTGCTAGTTTTGCTCTCTGTGATGGAGGTATTTTAAATTGGGGTTTAATTTGGAAGGAAGTACATGTTAGTTCATTTAGAAAGAAATAAATTAGCACTTACATGAGCAGATCTGATGTGGGAAGGTAACAACCATATGGAGGTATGCAACTAACCTCTTTTATCTCACAGCTATTTTGGGAGTGCACATCTGCCTACACCCTCAGAATTGTCCTCATGAATTGCAGTGACAGTTTAGGCCAGAGCCCCTAATCTCCTTATATTTTCCGGAATTACTAATGAATAATTTTATTCAATCAAGTTGCGCAACTGGGTACGCTATGGTTGTACCTGGGATATCACATAAGGTCTTAAAAGCCACACTTTCCAAAATCCTAGACAAGTCTAATCAGCATTTCATTAGCATGTCTAGAGCAACAGATGAGTGAACCTCCATACTACAGTTTGGGTAGGTCTCAATTTTAGAGACGCCTTCTCAAGAATGAAGCATCTTGGCTGATATGACTTTCCACATGATTCACCAAGCTAAATATGCTTTTTATAATAACCATGCTGAAAAACTGTGAAAAGCTGAGTGCTTAAAACTGTACTTTCAGCAGAGTGCTACAGACTGGGAATCTCAGAGCAGTTGCTGTAAAAGAATATTGGTGACTAAAGGAGACAAGTGGGAGGTGGAAAAGGTGCATGTGGGATAGGGCAATCCCAAGCATAAGTATATGCTGGGTGGAGAATAGATTGAGAGCAGCTCTGAGGAGGAGGACTTGGGGGTGTTGGTTGATGAGAACCTCATCATGACCCAACAATGTGTGCTTGCAGCACAGAAGATCAACTGCATCCTGGGCTGCGTCAAAAGAAGCATGGTTGAGGGAGGTGATTCTGTCACTCTACTCTACTCTCATGAGACTCATACGTCCAGGTCAGGGGCCACCAACATAAGAAGGACATGGACCTGTTGGAGCAAGTCCAAAAGATGATCTAGTGGGAGGTGTCCCTGCCCATGGCAAGGGGGTTAAACTCGATGACCTTTGAGGTCCCTTCCAACCTGAACCTTTCTATGATTCTATGATGACTTGGGTCTTTTTAGTCTGGAGAAGAAAAGGCTGAGGGGGGATCTGAACAACACCTATGAATACTTAAATGGTAGGTGTCAAGAGGAAGGGGCCAGTCTTTTTTCAGTGGTGCCCAGTGACAGGAAAAGAGGAAATAGACACAAACTTGTACATAAGTAGTTCCATCTAAACATGAGGGTGGCAGAGCACTACAAGATAAAACTTCTTCACAGTGAGGGTGACAGAACAGTGGAACAGGCTGCCCAGAGAGGTGGTGGAGTCTCCGTCTCTGGAGACATTCAAAACCCGCCTGGACATGCTCCTGTGCAACCTGCTCTGGGTGGACCTGCTTTGGCAGGGGGTTGGACTAGATGATCTCCAGAGGTCCCTTCCAACACCACATCATTCTGTGATTCTACGTTTCTATGTTCAGAGGGTTAGAGCGCCTCTTCTATGAAGACAGACTGAGAGAGTTATGGTTGTTTAGCGTAGAGAAGAAAAGGCTCAGGGGAGACCTTGTAGCAGCCTTCCAGTACTTAAAGGGGGCCCACAGGAAAGATGGGGAGGGGACTCTATCGGGGACTGTAGTGATGGGACAAGGGGTAACAGTTTTAAACTGGAAGAGAGGTGGATTTAGATTAAATGTGAAGAAATTTTTCACTATGAGGGTGGTGAGGCACTGGAACAGGCTGCCCACAGAAGTCATGGATGTCCCATCCCCAGAACTGTTCAAGGATTGGTCTTTGAGCAACTTGGTCTAGTGCAAGGTGTCCCCTGCAGGGGGGTGTGTGTGTGTGTGGAACTAGATGATCTTTAAGGTCCCTTCTAACCTGAGCCATTCTCTGATTCTATGATTTATCTGAGCTATTCCAGTTTCTATGATCTAACATATTTTATTTCTATCTGAAGAGAAGTGGAAAATGAACTACTGCTTTTGCAAGGAAAGCGTGAAAATGATTGCATCAAAAATTAATCTGGCAGAGTTGCCTATACTGCATCACCACAGTATCCCCATGAGGCCAAGGGAAATGACTAATCCCCTCTATTCATCACTGGTCATAACCTATCTGGAGTGCTAGGGTAAGTTCTGGGCCCTCTAGTGCACAAGAGACATAGGTAAACTCGAGTGAGTCCAGTGAAGGGCCATTAGGGTGAGTAAGAGATGGGAGCGTGTGTTGTATGAGAGAAGCTGTGGTATGTAAAGTTTCCATGACTAGAGTCAAAACCTGGGGGTTTTGTGCGTTTGTGTTATTTTTTTCTGTAGTTGTAGAGTAAGATTATTATTGGGAATACGCCTCCATATTGCACTTTCTGAACCCCTCAGTTTTACTAATCATGGCCCTAAGATGCATTTTTTCATGCATGAATGGGAAACACATTTTCATGCATCATCTGTGAAAGGAGGGGAGAAGGATGAGGTTTGCAGAAGCATTTTAAGAGACCTGCTGCCCTCCCTATAACTTCACCAAGACAAAAATGATCAATGTCACAGGCTTTGCTCTTTGACATCAAACAGGGCTGGGAGAGGGCTGTGGTTTCTTGCAAATACATTGTTTTGTAGTGATTTTTCTAGTGAAAATAGTATGTTTTTTTTCTCTGCACCTGTTTTTCCTACATCAGGGCACTCAGGTAACGTATACGAGAAAACTGAAGGAGAGCTAGAGGTTGGAGCCAAGTCCTGTCCCACTCTCATCCACACTGCTAAACTCTGAGCACAATTCTCGTTGAGATTTTTGCCTCAGGTTATATACACCACCCTCACACCCCACTTCCCACACACCCCCCCCAGCTATTAGTACTGTGTTGGTTATGTGAATCATGAGGCTGAGTCCTAAAACTCCTTTGCTTCAGGATGATATCCTAACAGTTAAAAAGGAATGCACAGCTAGTACAAATTTGTCCCAAATAGTTAATTTGCACTGACAGTCATGGCATTTGTTACACTGATCGCTGCTTTTGTGAATAAACTGGAGGCTGTCCAGAAAAATGCCAACCCTGTGTGTATGTGACCTTGGGAGTTAACAGTGGGGAGACGTCGCCCCACTTAATTGCAAAAACGTTCATGAATCTGCCTTTGATTGTTCAGCTCTACTGTAATTACTGCAGTGGTTTGAGTCTTCTGCTCCTGTAGTAATGTCTGTTTCATTTCATGCCTGCAACATTAATTTGACGTGATGGAATACTATACCAATGGTGCCTATTGGGATTTTATCTGGCCTTTAATTGGCAGTTGATGAGGTTTTTTGAATCCTGAAAAAAACTTAATGCCAATTTTGTAGTATGGATTTATAGTGCTTCCTGGAGTTTGACCACAGTTTGATTAAATTGTTTAATTTAGATTTAGTATTATCTTGTATGTTCATTCTTCTTTCAGAATGTACCAGTCAGACATTAATGTGGAATAAAACTAATGAAGAAATAAGTACAAAAATTTTATGGTGCATCTATAATGTGGGCTAAGTTTTTTGATAAAGTAACACTATTTCTCAGAATTTCTTGAAGCATCCCAGATCACTAGGCACCACTTTAATCTTCAAGCTTATAAATTTATTCACACAGAAATTTTTAGAGTGAAAAATTAATGGAATTAGAAAATATATACGTGGGGTTTGGTAAGGTTGTTTTATTTTTTTTGGCTGGTGCTATTATGCAATACAAAAACAATGCCAAATTTGTGTGCTAAAAAAAAATATTCAGTGTTCATGGAAACAAAAGGGAAAATGGTGGAGAAAGGAAATGGATATTCATCATTGATTTTGTTCCTGTTTTATCAATGTACCCTGGAAGTTGTTGTGCTATGACTAACCCTGTTTTACCATAGGCTGTATTTCCTGAATGCAAATCCAGAGCTCAGCAAAACTCTGTTTTCAGTTACCCTATCGCACTTACTTGGAATCAGAAAGAATATTTTCACCTGATGACTGTTTTCCAGCAGAACAAATACTGAATAGATCACAGAATTGCCAGAGTTGGAAAGAACCTTGAGAGAAAATCTGGTCAACTCCCCTGTAAAGCAGGCTTGCCCAGAGCACATCACTCAGGACGGCATCAAGGTAGGTCTTGAAAGCCTCCAGGGAAGGGGATTCCACAACCTCCCTGGGCAGCCTGTTCCAGGGGTCTGTCACCCTCACACTAAAAATGTTTTTTCTCATATTTGAATGGAACCCCCTATGTTCCAGCTTGTGCCTATTGCCCCTCATCCTGTCGCTGAGAACCACTGAGAAGAGGCCGGATCCATCCTCCTTCAACCCACCCTTCAGGTACTTGTACACATAGGTAAGGTCTCCCCTCAGCCTTCTCTTCTGCAGGCCACAGAGCCCCACCTCCTGGAGCCTTTCGTCGTAAGCAAGGTGCTCCAATCCCTTAATCATCTTTGTTGCTCCATGCTGGACTCTCTCCAGTGGTTCCCTGTCTCTCTTGAACTGGGGAGCCCAGAACTGGATGCAGTATTCCAGTTTTGGCCTCACAAGTGCAGAGTAGAGGGGGAGAATGACCTCCCTCAACCGACTGGCCACACTCTTCAATATACAGCCCAGGATTCCATTGGCCCTGTTGGCAAGAAGGGCACATTGCTGGCTCATGGGACTATATCAAAGTTTTCCTGCTGGCCAATGGCCTCCAGCTCCTCCTGTTTGTTCCCCATATTGGCGTGCATTTGTGTAGATGCACTTTAGCTGGGCTAATTTTCCTGCTACTTTCATGGGGGGCTGAGCCCTAATACCTCCCTGACCATGCTCAGGCCCTTCTATGGTTGCCAAGCTATCACTACCCCTGATGTCATCACTAGCACATGGATTACCACCCCCCACCTCCACTGAGGCAACAGGCCACAAGACCTTACTAGTACTTTTGCCCACCACCTCTGGCAATCTGCTCCCAGGTTCCACTTTAATCCCGGTTTCATCTCCATCCCCCTTCAAACCTAGTTTAAAGTTCCTTCAATGAGCCCTGCTAATTCTTGCCCCAGGATTCTTCTTCCCCTTTTGGGTAAAGCTTGCTCCGCCAGTTGTTAGCAAGCCTGGTATCCTGCAGATCAACCCATGATCAAAGAAACCAAAGTCCTGCCGGTTACACCAGCCTCGGAGCCAGGAGTTAATCTGCTGGCTCTTCTCGTGTATCCATCCCCTCATCGATTCCTCCAATTTGTGGGATAGAGGAGAACATAACTTGTGCTCCTGATCCCTTAACCAGTCGTCGTAGGGCCCTAAAGTCTCTCTTCATTGCCCTTGGAGTACTGGTAACTACCTTGTCGCCGCATACTCTCCTGTGGCTTGTGGAGCAGTGGTGTCAAGGAAGGAGCCCACCCCTCCTAGTTGCCAGCCAGAGCCAATGAGTTTCTGAAATGCTTTGCTTGTTCATAGCTTGGCCAGTTGTCTGCTGGGACACCGATGAGACATGTTGAAAAGGGGTTTCCTGGGGCAGCCAGTGAAAGGCATAGGGTGTCCTGGCTGGTCTTGTTTACCAAGTTACCCAGATGTTTTCCTTGGGTGCCAGTGGGATCCATGTCCCATCACCTGGTTCTGCTGTCATCAGGACAGCAAGGATGATTGCAGCGACGGTTGGATCCCTCTCGCCGGGAGCCATCTTGGTCCAGTATCTGTGGAGACACAAGCATATGCTCGACCCCAAGTTATCAGCGGTTACGTACCTTCCCATTGGTTATTCATCATATTTTTGATCATCACCTGTGCTTTCTCCCGTGGAGAGACTGCTTGCGGTCCCTCCAAGAGAGAGGTAAAGAGTTTTGTCGTGGCCGGCTCTCCGTCTGTCCATCGATTTAAAGAATTCAACACATATAATGCTTTTGCTAAACGTTCTGGTGGTGTGCCTAGGGCCATTCCCCCTTTATGTTTTTGCAACATGGCTTTGAGCATTCCATCGGTCCGTTCCCCGATGGCTTGGCCAGTAGGAGAAAGGGGGATACCTGTAATGTGGGAAGCCCCCCACCACCTGGAAAAAGTGCGTGCTGTCTGACGGGCCGTATGGACAGGACAGTGATCAGTCTTAACGCGTTGCGGGACATCCAACCGCGCAAAGGCGGCCATTAGATGCCGAACTACATCTCTAGCTCCTCGGCTGGTAGGATCTCAGACTGTTCTCCGGGGTTCTGAGTATGCAGTTTCAAGGTATCAAACATGGTCCTCCACGCAGGGAGCAATCCCGCCGCTGTTTTGTCACACCGGGCTGCTGAGTCCCAGAGTTCAATCCCTATCTAGTCATAAGCCCAGGCAGTACAGCATCGGCGAGCACCGAGCACCATCCATCCTGGCTC
>VXBJ01001148.1:1105898-1117873 GCA_013400055.1 Nycticryphes semicollaris | reverse complement strand
AACTTCCAGAGAGAGTCCAGCACAGAANCTTCTCTGGAGACCTTCAAGACCTGCCTGGATGCAGTCCTGAGTAATGTGCTCTAGGCAATCCTGCTTTAGCAGGGGTAGACTAGATGATCTCTAGTCTAGATGCCAACTCTGACAGTTCCATGATTATGTGATTCCTTGATCAAGACAAACCTAAGAGGCATACCATTAGTAGCTGATATCTCCTATCCTCTATGTCACACGCACCCACACTCACGCACACAGTCCTGACAGACCATTTAGACACACCCCTTTGTGCTTGTGAGTGCAAGTGGATGTGTAAGTGAAACAGGAGTGAATGACTGAAATCCGTTTTATTTAAAATAAGTATGAGCATCCTCTTCCATGGAGTTTTGAACTGAGTTTTTAACACTGATTCTTACACCTCTAAGGTTGCTATTCATTAATGAGTGTTAATGCCATGAGAGTTGGAGTAGATGATCTCTAGAGGTCCCTTCCAACTCTGACAATTCAGAGTCAGAATTGTCTGAATTCTGATTCTGAATTCTGGGATTCATTCTAAAGGTTTACTTGTAGTGCTTTTGGCCAAGTTGCAGAAACACTTTCTGATGCTTGAAAGACTTTTAGCTCATCTCTTACTCAGTTGAACATAAGCTAACACAACAGTCTCCTACTGGAATGAAGGCTGGACAGAAAATTGTTTCCTCTTTGGATAATTTTCTGAAAACATTCTGTGGTTTGGTTGGGTTTTGGTTTGGTTTTTTTTTTTTTCACGGAGAACTTGGACTTTCAGATTTGCTAGACTAAGAACATTCCCTGCCTTTTTTCCCTTAAATATGAAAATATTAAAAGTTTCAGTGTTCCCAGAGTGAAATCTTACGTTAAAAACATGACGCTGAAGCAGAATATTTTGATTTGCCTCAGCAAAATATCAAGCCACAGTTCCCTGAACTAGTGCACGCTTCTTGCCCACATTCTCCTCTGCAGGCAGAGCTCTCAGTCAGCCTACACCTTCTGTGAGGCACGGTGACCTCCCTTCTTGCTCTTTTCCACAGTGCAGATACTATCAAGTTTGACAGACAAATTCAGGGACCGAAAATAATTTTCTAAATCCATTTTATTGCTTGATAAATGTTCAACTGTTTGCTTATTTTCCCTCAATGAAAGCTGTCTGTAAAATGAAACTCTTAACAAATTTGTTCGGCTGAAAACCTCTTTTTTTTTAGACTTCCTAGAGTCCTACATTTATTTAATTGTTTCTAGCAAAATAAAAATTGTTATTTCTAGCTTATATTATATAAACCCTATTTAGATATGGGCCTTAGCTACTGACCTGTCAGAACACTGGGGGACAGGACAGGACAGAGAGGAATTCTACTTTACTAATACGTCAAGCTATTGGCACACGGAATATTTAGATCTCAGATAGCAGTTTGAAAACCAGCTTGTAAGCTTCCATTGGGGTTTTTGAAAAAGTGCTTCTGTACATAATGTGAAGTGTATGTGGCTGCTCCTGCTCTGTTATACTCTAAGGAATCCCCACTTGAACGTGTATGTGATACGTCATAGTGGGAGCTGCAGTCTTCCCAAACTGCACTTCATAAAAGCAGTGGATGTTACCATCTGCTTTAATTTTTTGAAAGCACTAATTATTGCAAAGTAAAATGTTAGTGCATATGCTGTCCATCAGTCTGTGAAAAGACAGAGAAGAGGCAAGTCCTCAGACAGTAGTTTACAACACTGACATATTTTTGGAGTCTTCAAACAGCTAGTACTATCATACTATACCTGCATTCATTTTCATTTAAGTCTGAATAACCTCCAGCTGTAAAATGAAAGCAAGATTTCCATGTTCATTTAAACTATATCTGTCAAGGCAAAACTATTTCCAGCATCTACTGTAATAAAAATCCAAACTCTTTTGCAGCTCCCTGACAGCAATGTAACAGATATGTTGTTTCTGAAAGTACAGTTGTCCTCAGGATGCTACTATTCCCATTCATTCCTGAATCTAGTTCATGGAAGACACTAGCACATTTTGAGAATTAGTGCAATCCTTTATGAGGAAAGATTTATTCTATATCCTTCCTCTTTACCAGCACCTTTGAGGCATTTTCCCTCTCTTTTAGTATAGCTTAGGCAGATACCTCCATCTCAGCTTTCAGTCCAGATGCAAAGAAAGGAAAACAACTAGAAAGTATCTCACTGCAAAGGCACTGTACACAAAAGAATACACTGGCTTCTGTTAGAAAGAGATCCAAAGAAGAGGTTTGTAGGTTTGTTTTATTGGTAGCAGATGCCAGTTTTCATTCAAGCTGATGTTTTTAAAGCATATAAAACAATGAGCTGTTCCCTATCAGAATCAGTTATTAAACAATCACTTCCATCCACCAGGCCCTTACAATCCCATAATACCATTCAGGAAATAACCTGGCTCTAGTTGATGATACATTTATACCCAAGTCTAGGCAATGAAAGTCTTCACCATTTTAGCCAAAGTATTGACTCTGCAGGTGCTGTTCTGCACAAAATAGGATCCGGTTCTGAAATTAAAGGCTCTGGCTGCGTGCATGAGCTTTCACTTTGGCAGGGGAATCAAAAGCAGATAATCTCCTTGATAGCTTTTAACCCTGAAGTGAGCAGGGGTCAGATTGTTTGAAAAGCTGCAGAGCACTCTGTCCACAGACTCCTTTCAAACCATCCTTCTAATCTGAGACTGCTAGACCACGTTGTGTCCTAGCTCCCCAAACTACTATCTTCAATATATGTACCTCAAGACAAAGGCAGCAACCAGAAGTTAAGTCTGTGGTGTTTACTTAAGCAATGATGGCACAGAAAACACAGCTGTGAGAGGGATTCCATGTCCCTACTCGTGTTCAAAGGGATCTTGGTGAGGACTGAAAATCTGACCCTTCATTTTCAGGTGTAATTCGCTTTTGAAATACAGTATTTACCAGTGGAAAGATTTCTTACGTAGATCAACCTTCACACTGCTGGGATCAAACAAACAGGGATCAGAAGAAGAGCTTCTTACCACAAGAAGGGCTTAGCTCAAGCACAGTATCTCATCAAGCCCTGTGCTGTGCTGGGCATCTTACTGTAATGACCTTGTGCACCAGAGCTTTCAGCTGTGCACACCACTAGGTACAGCAGAGAGGCAGGAAGCAGTGGGGACAAAGTAAGACAGGAAACAGCAGCACATCAGACAGGATGTGGGCACTGCGAGGCTCGTTGTTCCTAATGAACCACAACAGAGCTCAGGTTGCTGCATCTTTGTGGCAGGTTCTGTTTGCATGGAGAGGTCTGAGCACAACAAGTGACAACAGGAAGGTATTCTTGCCATGCTGAGTATATAGCCATACCACTGACCTACTGTATAGCACAGAGGTATGTCCAGGTTTAAAATTAGCTATGCTGGGTACAGGATGCAATATTGATCTTGCAGAGTGGAGGTCAGACTGGAAGTGAAACCCAGCTAAGGAGATGAAGAAAATTAGCTTCTTCTGGGCTCTGTGCTGCACAGGACCAATGGCAACATGAAGCAGTTTAAATCTAGCTAGGGTGGACCTCTGACCACATCACCAGTTTGAGGACAGTGTAGACATATCCTGGCTAGGGTACACCCAATGGACTAAGACACCGCTTCCTACCTTCTCTCATACACAGATGCACAAGTGATTTGAGAAATTTCCATCTTCCTTCCACAGCTCCTCCTCGGTCACTCCACAACACTTGTTCTACAAGACAGAGCTCTGGTACAAGGATGTCTGGAAAATTAAGCTTTCCTCATATGTTTGCAGAAAAGTCTTTCTGGGACTGGGGAGCCTGGCAGGCTTTTTTTTTACCTTAGCAGGTTTTACTGGGCAGGGCACAAACCATTTCCAGTTACAGGGTTAGCATAGCTGTTGTTATGAAATGGAGATATCTGTATCACAGCCTGTTGAGAAGTATGTACATACTCTTAGAAGTTTATTAAGGGGACCTCACACAGCTCACAGGGTACCATTATCTCTAGAGGGTTGTTTATTCATTCAAGGAGAATCATCTTTGAGAGGGGAAGGCCCTAATGCCTGGAAGCCCCTAATGCCATTGACCTGTCTGAGCCAGGGTAGCAGGCTATTTCCCCAACCCTAAATCTGGCCAAATGACAATTACTTAAGTAATGTCATCACTAACCTGAGTGGACTATGGGTAAAAAATTAATTATGCTACTAATAATAAAACCTAGATACATACTGTTGGTCTTTCAATGTGTGTGAAGGGCTTCTACATTAAAGAACTAAGATTTCCATGCAGCAGACTTCTCAAGATATGAAGGTAGGTTGCTTAGTGTTAGTTTCTGACCTGAAAAATATTGACCTCAGATTGAAAACTCAGAAGCAGAATCAAAACCAGAGTGCCATATTCATGTCTTGCCAATGAAGTATTCACGTCTGTATTCACAACATTTCCTCCTGGCTACCTCATACCCAGTAAAAGTATTCTGTAATACACCCAAGCAATAGGCCTTTTACTGATTAATCCTGCAGGGGTTTGAAGGACACCGTCAAAGAATCATAAAGATTACAAGCCCTATTAATTAACAGCCTGCCTATATGTCTGCCAAAGAAGGGATTATTTTCTTCATTCCTTTTTCTGGAGTTTGACTCATCCAGTTTTAAAATGGATGAGGAGGACCCAATTTATTGCAAAGGAGCTCTAATTAATATACGTTTACAGCTCTGGGGAGTTAATTTCAGTTCTGAGCAGCATCTACAGCATTGGAGCCATCAACTCAAAATCAGTGCTATTCCCCTGTTTTACTCGTTGGCCTTCTTCCTTTCTGACACCATCTATAGAAAAACAGGATCTGTTTAGTAGTTCATCTGCTCCTGCTGCATAATCCTCTGCAACACACTGTTGGCAGTTGCCAGGATAATTATGTGACCAGGAAGTTTCTGGCAGTGGGTAGTGCCCAGTGGCATGAAAGAATAAACTTGAAAAGAATAGTTTATTTCCATGCAGAGTCCTTCTAGAAAGACAGAAGAATGCTGAGAAATCAGCAGGAAGGAATGTCTTTTCAATAAAACCACAGAATTTGCAGGCACTATCCCAAATCTGTTTCCCTGGCTCTGTCACAGCACTTTGACCAAGCCATTTTAACATTGCCATATCTCAAGCTTCTCAGCTGCAAAGCGGGAAAAAAGTGCTCCTGACAAGGGTGTTCTGTTTCCATCTCAAGGCATGGCTTATAGCTTGGGCACTGCTAGAGCATTTTCAGACTCCAAGAACTAGGCTTAAATGTTATTACATACATAAGATAGCTGAATTCCTTAACAGAACGCGCTTCCAACAGGACTCAGTGTTTTCTTAAAGGGTCTTTGTATGGTAATGTGACATTTTACAGCCTACATGTAGGCAATTATCTGTGAAAGAAAAATGACCGCTTCTTGGGTTGGTGGTTTGTGGGTTTGGGGGTTTTTTTGAGAAGAGGCTTTGATTAAAAGCTCTGGGGGAGCTGATATGCAAGGATGGAATGTGGAAAAAAAGCTGATTCAAGAGTTGAAGCTGTTATTCAATGTACTAGAATTAAGGAGCTCAAGGAGGCATTGGCATTCAGACAACATCAGACTCTGAACCAAACTGGCACCAGTGTACCCTGCTGTGTCTCTATAGTATTTTTCAGAGTCTGTCAGAAAGTCTTCCACAACTAGACTGCTGCGTTCCAACATGATTCTAAGTGAATGACAGAAAAGAATAATTAAAAGGCCTGTTGTTGCTGCTTAGCATCTCAAAATTGTTTGGGCTACTGTGCAAACAGGTCATGCAGAATTAAACATAAATAATATCTGCTTATATTGGTTTGAGTGCAAATTTACTGGTAATTCTCATTGTCCTCAGAAAGAAGCTGTTATTCCTTGCTCCTACAGTAATGAAGACAGTGGAGGTTTTTCTACTACTGCACTACTGCAGGAAGAGGTTTTATGGATAAAGGCTTTGAAACTGCAGCCCAAAACATACATACTACCTCCATCCGCACAGGAGCTTTGCTCTGTGAGCAGAAGTACTTCTTTGGCTTTAACTCACAGTCAGCACCGAAAGTTACACCAGTTGTCACGCATATACCATATTTCCATGCGCTCTATACATGGTGGTAATTGCCCACGCAGGATCAGATGCATTCCCAGATCATAAAAACCCGAACAAACAAGACTTCAGAATGCTTAGTTATCTCCAAGACAGGAACATACAGCCTGTAGACACAACCATTCCTACCAAACCCATTTGTTTTTCCACCTACATTCTTTTGATTGTGATTTGACAGTCATCTACCATTACTATATTCCACAGTTACACCAGCAAAAGGATGCATTTCCTTCAAACACTTCCTTTAACTACTCTTTCCTTCCACACTCTCTCTCTCCCACATAACAGTCATACATTTTTAAGTTTATGGTTGAAAGTTTTTGCCACAGGAATAAGGAGGCAGTAAGACAGGTTGGGCAGCAAACTGAAAAGGCACAAATGCAAATGTCTTCAGGATTCAACAATTCCATGTCTGTGCTTGATGTCAGTGCCTTTGAATTAATTTTTTTTCCATCTGCTTTCCCTGGTGTAAAGTCCAAGAGATTCAAAAAATATAAGTCTTCATTTAAAAGCACAAAAAATTACAGCCAGCACCTTTCTGGAATTTAGAGTAGGACCACATGAACACAAATTGTAACCAGGCATTTGTAAATTAAAGGCGATTAGGAGAAGACAATCCAAAAACTGTGGTTTTAAGGAGTTATTATACATTTGGAAAGAAAACACAGCCGACTTCTGGGCAGTTTCATTCATGAGCCTTTGCTTGACAATCATAAGTCAAGTACATTAACTCATTAATTCATTCTCCTTCCACCTTGTATTTCCTGTATTTTGTGTTTCTTAGCCCTGAAGATAAAGTGTAAGCTAAAGAACAACCAGCACCACTGCTCCTCTGTCAAGAAAGATTCTCAGTTTTATTACAGAATAGTTTATTTCTTCCTGTGCATCTGAAGAGCAAACCAGGTTGACAGAACAAGGACTCCAGTGGGGAGCAGTAGGCTGCTTACACAATTTCCCATTACCAGAAAGTCTGTCAGAGCAGTGAGGTGTTCATTCTACTGGAAAGCAAATTGGGTCTGGTGATGCTTAAGCCTTCCAGCTGAATCACCACTAACATAAGAAATCTATTCCCCTAACAGCTTTGGTTTTTTGGACTGTTTTTTGAAGTCGATGTCTTCATACTGTTACACATCTCTTCCAAAAACCTGTTAGCCAGTTTCAACCAAATTCATCAGAGGGTGTAAGTTGTTACTAGCATGTGAAACCAGGCAGCCAGGTAGAGAAATGCAGGAATGTCCCTACTGGGGGATAGGCAGCAGTAAGCTCTTTTCAGAAATCAAGGAGTCTATAGGAGGATCCTTTTCCAAGACATAAACCTCTGGAAAACCAGGTTTCATTGCTTACACTGGTGTTGGAAATACTTATCTGACTATTTAATGTCAAGTGAGAGATAAAAAGACTGATAATGATCCCTGATATTGCAAGAACCATATAATATAGCCTTTTACTAAATCGATCACAGTCCACCATAAAACAAGTTGTGTTTCTTGTACCACAAGTCCGTTTGAAAGGCTGTTGTCAAATGTCACTGCTCTGATTGTCAGAAGTCTGGAAATTAGAAGGAAGTTCAGTTTTCCTTAGCACGTTTGTATTATCTGCTCTAAAGTCAACATTGCCCCTTAGCTTGAAGACCTCTTCTTCTCTCACGTCTGCTTTCCAGGTTCCACTGTGGGTTTCCAGAACCTCTGCCTTCTCACCCTTGGCTTAGTGAGGCTAAACCAGACAAACTCTGTTAAACCCCTTTGTATTATAAACTCTCCTTTCACATCATCATCTGTTCTGCTTCAATTCTTGTCTCCTGAACAGGCTTGCTCAGAAGTCTATACAGTCATGCCTCGTACCTTACTGCTAATACTTTATTTCTTCTTTCACTTCCCTGTTACAAGTCCTAAGATTGCACTTACCTTTTTTTTACAGTTCTACTACACTAATAGCTCACAGATACCTTTCTCCCACTTTGTCATTTCCAACTCAAACTCTGAGCGTGACCCAAATTTTCTGGTTATTAATTCTATACGTGATCTTAATACTTTGAAATATTAAAAATCAACTTGTTCCCCAGACTTAGATCCTTATGGTCTTTTGGTTCTTTCTGTACCATGTCCCAGTTTGTCATCTGATGGTATCTCCCTACTTTTGGCCACCAGTAATTTAATCAGCATAATTTTGGGTTTGTGTCAATATCATAAAGAAAACTATAAATGTAATTGGTCCCAGAACCAATCACTCAGAAGCTCCATCACCAATCTCCCTCTAGTCTGGTTCTTCCATCACAATAACCTTTTATTCCAATTTTAATGGATATGCAGTCCAGTTAATCAGTCTCCCCTCTTGCAAATTTTTGCATATTCAAAGATTTGTGCCCTTTTCAGTCTTTCTATTTCATTCCATGATGAATTACTCCTATATATTAACACAATAGTTCCAGTCTGTATCTTAGAACTACATCAGTCACACTGGCCAGTTTTACATTAATAGGATCCAGCACAATCTCCTTGCCAGCCATACATGATAATTACCATTTTTCACCTCCACAGCTATTGATTGTGTAGTACAGGCTAAGAGGACCCTAAGGCTTGCATTCAATGGGAGTGATTTGTTTTGGGGAAGAGCGTTTCCATATGAATATTTCTTCTCCATAGCTTCCTTTCTGCCTTACCTACCTTCAGCCAGAGTCAGCCGCTAATCTCTTCAGGGCAACTGAAAGCTATAAGATCATGGGGGGTTGGACTAGAGGATCTCCAGAGGTCCCTTCCACCCCCATATCATTCTGTGATTCTGTGATTCTATGATGGTTTCAGTTAATATTAGACAGCCTAGAATGGGGTCTCATCCACAGAATGATGGGACTTAAAACTCTCACCACCTCTCCTGATGTCCCCAAACACATACTGATAGAGAAGCTGAGCCTTCAGGCTACGTGTATGAAAAGAGAGAAAAATTTTATTGGTTTTAAGTTTTAAGCTCAGAGTTAATATAGCATTGCTACTGTAGATCTGCTGCTGTGGGATCTGAGAAAGAATGGGCAGGGAACAGAACATGATCAGTGTATCTAACTATCCAGAAATGAAAAGTGAAAGTGAACATATGCAAAGGACATGGATAATAAACCAACTAAATAAGATCAGAATTACTTTTAGCATTACTTAGTATCATTCAGTTTTGAAAGTCCTAAGAGATACCTGCTAAAGATTGTTGATTCAGCCTCTGAAATGTAGAAATTTTTGAGGTTATGATGCCTGCCACCCATAAGATCAGTTATCTTGAGAAAGAGAATAAGGAGAATAAAGAGGTGCCCTTCTCAAAATTTCACAAGATAAGGGGAAGGCTTCTTTTGATAGCATTATCTTTTAACTAAATACATACAAGCATTCCTCTCACAGTAGTTGTTCTTGGGAATTCATGCAAAAAGTAAATTCATAAAGAGAATCTATCTTTAATACTTTTGAACCAAAGCAGACTGCTCAGAGGTTGGGATTGCAAGGCACTTTTTTACATCAGTCAATATTCACTGATTTCTCCAGCAATGTTCTTAACATCCAGACTCTATTTCAAACCACTCGTCGAATACTACCTCTCTATAAAAACTGGAGCTATACATGCATTCAAGAAATAGAGGGACATTCATTTGGGACCACAATTAAAAC
This sequence comes from Nycticryphes semicollaris, assembly GCA_013400055.1. Lineage (NCBI taxonomy): Eukaryota > Metazoa > Chordata > Aves > Charadriiformes > Rostratulidae > Nycticryphes > Nycticryphes semicollaris. The sequence continues at coordinate 1,108,112 of VXBJ01001148.1, read as the reverse complement.
AGGTTTTTTCCCTAATAGAAAAACACATTAAGCTCCTCTACCAAACATAGTTCTCTAAATAATGGAATTATTTTTTTTAACATTGTAAGCCATTGATGTTGTCCAGTCACATACTGCCTCCAAGCTCATTGGCCTAGTTTTTGGCCTAAGTCGCACTTATTTGTGACCACTGTTGAAAACAGGATATTGACCTACATGGACTACTGTCATGACCAGGTATGGCTGGTTTTATGTTGGCATATTTACATTACTAAACTCAACACTTTATATCCAGACACGGCAGGTTCCCTGTCAACGAAGCAGGACCAATATTAATGCTGGAATATACATTAGCAAAATCCTCTCTGAAATGAAAGATGGCATACTGGCAAGACAGATTTGGTCATGTTGACAGAGTTACACTGATTGTCTGAGAAATTAACATTCTTGCAACTTAAATAAAACCCTCCAACTTAGGTTCTTTAGAAAGCCTGATTAATATTTTATGATTTATTACCATTCTTTTGGTAAATTATTCAAAAGCATAGCTCAACAAAGCACACAGGAAGTCCAGAGTGTCAGGTCAATTAGTTGTTTAAGCACTGTGTAGAATTTCAAGTATTTGTTTCCAGTTCCAGAGTATAAATGTTATGACTGGGGAACAAGAGGAAGTGAGGTAGGTTAGATATATTCTTTTTTTTAAATCCACTTAAATATTTGGGGATTAGTACACCAAGTGTTAGACTTCTCGCTGTCACTACAGTTCTTGTAGCAACAGTAGTTCTGAGGCAAAAAACTATGCTGCTGTGTCCTAGCTAAGCAAAATTAAGATATGTAACAGAGGATTTAATTTCTGCTTGCCTTTATCATGATTAGGTGAGCAAACTGACTAGCTACAGAAGCAACTGCTCTATTGGGGATCGTTTAACAACCTCTCCCAAAACTTGTGAGCAGGTTGTAATTTCAGAATGAGAATGCAGTCATTCGCTGATGCATTCCAGCTCCCTGCTACTGTGATATTGTTCTCTATTGTACATTTTCAATTGATCTCTCCACACCTTGGAAGCTTTTTAAGTCCAATATATAAGGAACAATACTTCTCTTCGAAGGCTGCTTACAACACAGTAGTAAAGACAGCCTTTAGGAAGACAGCCAGCCCAAGTCGTACTCTTCTTAATTGAATCTAACTTCTCCCATACATCTCTCCCACTCTGGAATTAGTTCTAAGGTCTTTTGAGCTGTATATACATATCATTCTGGTATGTAAATAACCTCAATGTGCTTAGTATTTAATTACTCCATCAGTTTCACTATAACCCCAAGTGTTCCAGTTTAAGGGCATGAAATGTTTCAGAATTTCAATGGCAAGGTCTGTAATTATTCAGTTTTCCATAATGACTGTTGTCATAGTCCCCTCATTTTTTCTCAGTCCTTGATTACTACTTTGGCAACATATGCACAACTACCCACGTTGCACTGAAAATTTCATAAATAATCTTGAAGCAATAAAAGGGAATGAGCAGATTAAGAACCTCAGGGTCATCCTTCAAAGCTACAATTAGACTGCAACCCATTCTTCAAGGTGCTATTTAACGTTCTCCTGTACAACACATGACTTTATTATTGCCTGTCCTGGAAGGAGCCAACTTCACCTTTCAAGCTGGAAATCTGAAAAAGCCTGTCCTTGCACTTCGGATACATTCAGTTATTGATACCGCCACAGACTTGGTGAACAAGGGCAGAGCAACAGTTGTCATCTACCTGGACTTTTGCAAAGCATTTGACACCGTCCCGCGTGTGCTACAAGGTGACCCCAGAGCCTTCTTTTCTCCAGGCTGAAGAACCCCAGCTCTCTCAGCCTATCCTCATAGGAGAGGTGCTCCAGCCCTCTGATCACCTTCGAGGCCCTCCCATAGACCCATTCCAACTGGTCCATGTCCTCCTGTGCTGAGGACCCCAAAGCTGGACATAGTACTCCAGGTGGGGTCTCATGAAAGCAGAGTAGAGGGGTAGAATCACCTCCCATGACTTGCTGGCCACACTTCTTTCGATGCAGCTCAGGATGTGGTTGGCTTTCTGGACTGCCAGTGTGCACCACTGGCTCATTTTGAGATTCTCATCCACCATCACACCCAAGTCATTCTCCTCAGGGATGCTCTCCAGCCATTCTCTGCCCAAACCTGTAACTGTGCTTGGGGCTGCCATGTCCCATGTGCAGGACCCTGCACTTGGCTT
>VXBJ01001148.1:1073901-1105820 GCA_013400055.1 Nycticryphes semicollaris | reverse complement strand
TCCTTAGATGGTCTCGAACCTGATCTTCTCCTACAGTGGAATGTTCTTCATTCTCATAGCCCTTGTTTTTGTCTTCTATGACTTGGGCAGTGTGGTTAGAGCCCCTGCCAGTGAAGACTGAGGTGAAAATGTCATTCAGCCTTTAACTAGATTACTTTCCTGATTTAGTTTATGTGGCCACACAAATGCTGGTGCTTTATCAAGGGAGACAGAGAAATGCTTCCAGAAGCAGAGAAGATGAGGGTACTACCACTCTCCATGGCAAGCATGAACTGATTGTGTAACTGAAGTTTGTAAGTCACAAAAGTCTGAGCTTTCTGACCCAGTCAGCAAACCCACTAGACAAGAGCATCCTGACTTCATAGAAGAGACACTTCCTTTTACTTCAGGCTCAGAAATAAGCTGGCAAAAGGACTAACATTTCAAGTAGAAAAAACATTTAAGGTGGTGGTGTCTATAGAAAAACCTAATGAAAGAGAGGAAGGAGTACCAAAAATTAATGCTTTAATGTATATCAGCATAAAGGCAAGTTGACAATACTATTCGTCGACTAATTAAAGAATTTCCAGACATATTTTGAGCAAGAGAAGAATGCAAATCTCACATCATTCTCCATTCTCATTTAACAGGGACATTAGTTCTTGCTCTCCAAAGAATTAGGCATAGACCACAGTTAACAACCAAGTTTTGTGCAATGGTGTGATAAAGTAATTCACATAAGTATTTCTAATACCTGGCATTTCCTCAGTTATTCCAAGAGACTGAAGAAGTTCTTCACACAAAGAATTAATTACAATTCACAAAAAAATCTGATGAAGTACAAAACAACCTTATTGCACAGCTGGAAAACAGAAGCACAGAGTTTTACTGTCTGTAACCAAATAGTAAAGTAGTAGTATCACATGGGTTATCCACCTGTATCAAAATGTAGAATCTCGAATGTCAGATTCAACACCAGCAGCAGTCATAGGGGCAGTTGTCACCACTGGCTGTTTGAGTTTTAAGATGGACAGACTTCATTCCACTCAGAAATGGCTCAGTCCATCTGCCATATCTCAGTCTAACATTTCAAATACTGTCAAGAAAGCCTTATCTATGAGGTATACAAAGGAACTTTATGCTCCAGTGTTTATGCTTTCCCCAAAGGCATCCCCTGAAGAGATATTTGATTAGCTACAGAAATGTCAGTGTAATATTGTAGCCTACAGGCAATTGCTGATTAGCTCAGGGAACAAGACAAAAATAAAACAGATGTTCCTATGAGAACCTGTAATATTTTTCCTTTACTACCTTCAGAACGGTACACAAGCCACGCATCCTTTGGCAGACTGTTCTCTACTTTGCACCACGGTGAAGCATGTGCATTAGTGTCTGCTCCTAAGGTATCATTTTTTCAAATTGTGGGAACCTCTTGATGAGAGCACTGAAGCTCAGCTCCACTAGACAGTTTCCAACCAACAGCTGGAGATAAATTTATACGTTAAGAGATAGTGGAAACCGCAGGAAGAATTCAAATTTCAATCTCCTCTGACTACCCTTGCAGAAGCTGATACACCTGATGACTCTGATCACGTGGGTTGTGGGTTTCCTTTTTTTCCGTTGCCTGGGTCTGCAGAAAATTTAAGTCCTTTCAAATAATTTAATAATACTGTTTAGTACTTCAAAGGACTATCTCTTCTCCTTTTTGGCACATGCAAGGGAGCCAGCCTTCCCAATATGCCCCTTTGCTACTGTTGGAAAACTACTCTTTATATTTCGTACCTTGCTGCTTTTTGGTACACATGGCATCTTCTGTAAGTGACACTGTTCTAAAGCCCCAGTGGAACATGGAACATCCCACTTGAATGCAGGGGGCAGAGAACCCACAGGTGCAAACTCGGGACTTTGCCATGCTACATGACACTGCTACTGCAATGTGCACCGCTGTGGCTGGACTGGGTCACGCTGCAGCATGTCACAGAAACCACCCAGTGCGAGAAACGCAGCATGCACTACTGCATAACATCCAGCAGTGCACTATTACAAACACTGCAGAGGATCATTTTACCTATCCAAGACTTCCACTAACTTCCCAAAAAGAAGAACACAACTTCCATGATGCACTTTCTCACATTAACCTTTTTGGGTGACTCGTGCAAAGTTTTTCTTGATGGCTTCTCACTGCAACTCCACAGGGATGCACATCTTTCCCCACAGAGTCAGAGCATACTTGACACATAATTTAAAAGCAAGAGATCTTGGGAGTAAATAGGGACCACAGAAGGAGATTCATCTTCTTGAAAAATAATTTGTTGATTTAATCTTACATTTTATAATTATGAATGCTTGGCTTTGCAACTCTAAAAATATTTTTCATGGAAAATTTACATTAAACCAAAAATTGTATATGCACAGATCTCCTCGTGAAACTACACTAAAGCATGGTGGCAGGGCAGAAATGTAAATTAAAGGGACCAAAACCAAGCTGTAATTTTAAAATAGTCTACCAAAAATTTTGAGAGCACTGATGCAAAGGATCTCAGCTTCAAATTTTCACATGGTTTTAATTTCACAAAAAATAAAACCGCTTACAGTTCAGCAAAAGCCAAAACCAAAATATCCTCTCTAACACAAAGTGTTTGGAGTATTTCTCGATGCCCTTAAAGGGACACTGTCATCCTGACCCCCAGTGAACTTCATGTTGCAGACCCAAGACATTTCAGCCTTGCACTGGTTCCTCAGTCTCCTTGTCTAACTTCTGGTTTTACTATCATTTTTCACACTACCTTTAAGAGGCTCACACAAATGTAAAAGCGAAAGCTTTTCTCCGTCATAAAGGCAAATGACTGTACAGGTCTAACAGGTAAGGATATTTACATTTCAAGTGTTACTAAACTGCAAAAGGAAAAGATTAGTGAGAGAAAGTATGTTTTGGTAGTAATCTCCTGTTGAGTTTAGGTGAAAGCCTTTGTCTAGAATTGTATAACAAAATCTTCTTGCAGTGGGGAAACCCCAAATCACTTTGCTTCCCTGTAACAGAAATTAAAAAAACTAATGAGCAGCTCTTTCACTTTCATACCAGAGGTGTATGTAAGGAAAAGCTGATATCAAATAGATGACCTCTTGGTACTCTCCCTGCCAGTATGCCCCGTCAGGATTGGCATCATCAGCACATCAGTGGCAAAACACTCTACAGTTTCTTATTCTGCAAATTCCTCCTGGAGTAGTCGCCAGCATGTTTTCTGTACTACCAAAATGTTACACACGGCTTTGGAACATCTGTTAAGGACTTTCCCTGACTGGTAACCTAAGCAGTTTGTTTTTTAGCTTCGGGCTACTGCTAGTTCTCTTTCCAAGTTCAAGGACTGTGAGCAACTCACTTGCATCTGTTATTATGCCTTATCATATACATGTCACTTCAAGCATATGTGATAGTTTAGAAAAACAAATGCAATCCTTTCTCCAGAGTTACAAAGCACACATGCAAAGTTCTCATTCAGGGATATCATATGTATCACAGAGGAAATGAAGGACATAGTGGAGCTTTTGCCTTTGCAGAAAGATGTCAATTTTAAGGAACAATTGAAGGAGAGATCACATTTTATATGTGCATATGATAACATATAAATATATAAAATATAATAATATGTAATATATATATAGATATACAGATGTTGGAAGCCCTGGGGAGGGGAGGAATCCCAGCGCAAAGTCTTGTGTGGGAGAGACACAAAAGGAGCAGTTGAAAGACAAGGTTGGCAAAAACAGCATGTGGACTTGTGGGCAGAAAGAATGCGTGGGCAAAGTTGTTTACAGCTTTGAAGGCAAGGACAAGGAATATGAATCTGATGTGGATTTTTGATAAAATATATTGAGATTTTTTTTCGCAATTACTTGGCTAGCATTTCTAGACTGTTCTACAGTCTAATATCTTCTAGACTGCTTAGCTTTAGGATCTTCTGAGTTCTTTACTTTGAAAAAGTCTGGGTGAGGCATTTCTAAAAGGGCAGCAGTACTGCTATGGGAAGACAAAATGCCTGATACATACCTAGAAAACTCCATCAGAGTTGGATATTTCCCAAGCAATATGTGTCATTCCAGGTACCTTTGAATTGTTCAACGTATTATTTTCTAGCATCTGGATATATATTTTTTTAATTGTGCAACAGCCAGGTATTGGAATTGTGAATGACAGCAAGTTATTCACCCTTAAGAAATACATTTGATGAAGTTGTGGAAATAATGATTCAGTTTTTTGTCAAAATGGGTAAAAGACAGGCTGCTGACACACAGAGATGAAAATTAGTCAGGCAAAGAACAATGATCACACTCCTGTTGCCTCACTCATTTAATGGAATGTAAATATTGCAAAATCATGCCTTATATCTCCAGTGCATTAAATCATTATGTCAGCAGGATGTCATGAGCCATCTTCTCACTGTGCATACTTCCTCCTTGGCCACCAGGCACCAGGGTCCCCATGTGCCGCCATGAGCATGGGCAGATGGGTGGCATGGCAGTACCCAGTGGAGGAAGCTGAAATTCCTACCACTAAATGGGCATGACTAAGTAAGTGTGTGCTGATAGCTTAATTCAGCTGAGCATGCAATGGTTTCTTCATACAAAGTACGCAAGCTATCATGTATGTCTAAAAATACAAAAAGCACATCAGAAATACAGATCTTTATCAGGTAGATACTCCCTACACTGGTGCCAGATCTTTGAGTGTTACAAAAAAATCTTAAAGACGTGGCGTAGGATCAAAATCTCACAGACAGATTTTGCCATGATTGAAAACAAAGTAAAAAATTAATCTATGTCTCTCAGATATCATGGTAAGTCTAGGAGATCATGCAGCTTCTTTAAACTTTTCCATGCTAAGACTTGGAGGTGATGGAAAGTGTTACTCTTACAGCTTTGGGACCTGCTGACAGCTGCAGCTCATATTTGGTGGGACCGCAATGATGGGTGGAAAAGTAATCCACAAAAATGCTTTCTGCATAAAAAGTCTTCACAAACAATGTTAAGTCTGGCCTGCTAAATCTTCACCAGCTTCCTTGACCTCGGTTGGGAGGAAAATATCACCAAGGTGAGAGAAGATAGTATTATAGAAATTCTCTGTTCCTGCAATCCTGCAGGAAGCTTAGTGTGGGTGACAGAAACCCCAAAACAGTGCTTATTTATATCTACAGAGGCTAAGGCAACTGAAGTCTTCCTGTGCCCACACAGAGCACCCTCACTGCCATCAACCACAGGAATAAAATAATTGTGATTGCAAGCTTCTAGCTACAGCAGGAACTACATGAGCCTAAGTTTACCCCCGACAGAGACTCTCACCTGTCATTTGACGTAACTAGCTTCAGAGGCAAGAATGCAATTCACTCACCACAGTGCCTTGAAGACTTTGCATTTTTTGACGTAATTCTAAAAAATTGGACTAAATTGCCATATGCGTAAGACAAGAATGTCCATCAGCTGAGGTTTAAATGAGGTCATAATCTACTTGTTCTTCAGAAGCGCATCTTGTGCCCAAACAGTGCAATACTTGTGACACATTAGTTTTTACAGCCAGCAGCACAGAAGGGACGGTTTTAGCTACCAACTTGTCCAGTCACCCTTGATTTAGCTTTCTCCCCCATGATTAAATAAACATGTGTCTCCAGCTGGGCAGACAGGAGAGCTGCAACTGAAAAACAGATTTAGATACACACTATGCCTCCAGACAGAAGATGCTATAACTGTATCAGGTCATTTTGCTAAAACAGATATGAAATTAGTATCCTCTACCAATGGAAATAGATATAAAGCTCCCCCACCATTGGCTAAAAGCCAGTCTTCCCTCAGCATGGACATCTCCATCACACTGAACACAATCCAGACATACCCCATTCACATGACCAACATTCACATCCACGTCTTTAAGAGATTTTGCCAAGTTGGGAACAGCTCTTCATAAGGAGGGGCACATGCCCAGATCCAAGGGGTCCTCAGGAAGGAAGTGTTAGGGATGAGACTGCAAGCCAAGTAAACTGGTCTGAAAGGCTGAATCCGGATTCTAAATCATCGGTTGCATGGTTTTTGGCAACACAGTGCTGAGCGTGTGTTTTGCTTGTCCGCACCAATCAGCTGCACAAAGCTTGCAATCAAACCTTCAACTTGGTCTAGAAACATTTTTTGCTTTGTACCATATCACTGCAGTGTTTTCATCTCGGTAGGAAAGCAGCAGAACACAGATGACAATTACTTTTTTATAGAAACTCATTTAGTAAGAAGTAGCTACCTCTCCTAATCTCACATTATTTGGAACAACTTTCTTGCTGGGCCTAGTTTTGTTTATTTATTATTGGGACCTTGTTGCCAAGAGGGCCAGTGGATCCTGGGCTGCATAAGAGTGTGGCCAGTAGGTTGAGTGAGGTCATTCTCCCCCTGTACACTGCACTGGTGAGGCCACAACTGGAATGTTGTGTCCAGTTCTGGGCTCCCCAGTTCGAGAGTCAGGGAACTACTGGAGAGAGCCCAGCGTAAGGCAACAAAAACGATTAAGGGATTGGAGCACCTCCCTTACAAGGAAAGGCTCAAGGAGCTGAGGCTCTTTAGCCTGGAGAAGAGAAGGCTGAGGGAAGACTTTATCTATGTACCTAAAGGATGGGTTGAAGGAGGATGGAGCCAGAATCTTTTCAGTGGTTTCCAGTAATAGGACAAGGGGCAATGAGTACAAGCTGGAACATAGGAGGGTCTATTCAAATATGAGGAAAGAGGAAAAACTTCTTTCTGGTGAGGGTGACAGCACTGGAACAGGCTGCCCAAGGAGGTCATGAAATCCCCTTCCCTGGGGGTTTTCAAGACCTGCCTGGATGCAGTCCTGAGTGATGCGCTCTAGGCAATCCTGCTTTAGCAGGGGAGTTGGACTAGATGATCTCTAGAGGTCCCTTCTAGCTCTGACAATTCAGTGATTCCATGATTTGCAATAGCCTAATTAAGTCCATTTCAAAATACCTACCCACTTTTGGCCATTCAAAGCACTTCTTTCTTAGCACGCATTACTATAGCACAATTCTGTAGTGTCTCAAAATATACTCCTGTTTTCCTCGTAGCTGGGGAAAGGTACCTGCTAGGCCAAATCAACAGGTCTGGTTTAATCTTGGCCCAGCACATCCAGCACAGCTTTCAGGCTTTCCTCAGAGAAACCTGCTCTAGCAGCATTGCAAAGAGGGGAGGAACAGCAATGAAATTTTGTGGCTTTAATTACTTCTGCCCCTGTCTTTCTCTGTGATTTTTGCAATGGAGAAGGGTGGTTTTGGATCTGCTGGGAAGGGAAGGGGCCAGGTGGCCCAGTGAGGCAGAGGGGCTGCATGGAGGACCCAGAAGGTGCCATCCTTCCCTCTGCCACCCCTGCCCCTGAGGGAAGGGGCACAGAGTGCATGTACCTGCTTTGCCAGCTCTCCCCATAAACTAGACAGTTGTCTTAACTTTCTCATGGTGACCGCACCCTGTTCCAGCCCTGTCCTTCCTCCCCACTCCCTCAGACAGTGCTCAGGAGGAGCACTTCCACCCGAGTGGCTGAGGGAAGGTGATCAGAAAATGCTGCGTTGCTCAGGGGAGCTCTTCCCTCTCTCTTCTCTGGTAAAAAGGGGTTAGCTCTTCTCTCCCTCTGACTTATTCTTCATCCTCGTCTTCTTCCTTCCCTCACACCACTGAAAGAGGGACCATCTGTGCTCCCTTCCCTCTGGCCCCAGCCCAGCCCTGCAGCTGGGCCTGGGGAGGGTGAAGGCCCGTGACACGATGACAAGCGAGTGGGACAGGGCACACTGGGCGCACCATGGCCACTGAAGCAGTTGACAGGGAGAAGAGAGGCAAAAACGTGCTTTGGCCTGGCAGCACACCTTGAGCGTCTATGCCGAATGAACTGAGAGGACATGGTGACAGCACAGCATAAGGTCAATGAATGTGGAGATCCACCAGGAGTACAAAAGTTCTGCTGAACTGAACTGATTACAGGAGTATGAAAGTGGTGTTTGCAGAAGAGGATCCCTGTCCTGCATTGCAGCAAGGAGGCCTGCATTAAACTCCAAATAGATGTATTTCACTGTCAAGTCAAGCCACACCAGAATGTTTCAGTGTTTGTGTGTGTGTGTGTAGACTTTTCAGAACTCTGTTGCACAAAAAATACACAATAGAAACTCTTTATTGCTATTTGAGGTTATTATTGTTTGGTTTTGGTTTTTCTTAACTATGCAAGCATTTCCCATGGGTAAGGAATGCCATTTTCAGGTTCTGAGCAGCACAATGGCCTTTATTTCCAAGAGTAGGCTCTCCCCTAGCCAGCCCTGGCTGTGTCACATCATCCTAGTGTCCTTTTATGCAAACTCAGGATGCTCCAAACAGCTTTTCCATTTTGTTACACAAGGGTACATAAGTACCCTGCTCTAATTGCTGATGTGATAGATTTGAACATCTCATGACATTTCTCCTATAGATTTACCATTCTTTGAAAAGAGGAGAATGGAAAGTATCCCCTGCACCACTTAATCAGTTTTCAATGCAGTTTGCATTCACTATGCACACTATGCACACATGTAAGGTAAGCTGTTCCCCATCCCATAGTGGCTGTCATCTTTACTTCTCTCTGGAGAGGAAAGGCAATGATTTATTAACACCTGTACAATTGCAATATCAAATTCTAGCTCTCGAAATACAAGGCTTAGCTCTGTGATATACGGCAAGACATCTAAAACTGCATACATCACCTTTATAAAATCTGCCTGGGACTAATCTTTTATCAACTCTGGTATCAGGATCCCTCATTAATACAACTACTAATGGGTGAAGTTTTAAATACAGAATGCTCTCCATTGTATAATGTTAAACAGTTGTGAACTTCCTTTATTTTCACTGGTGACTCAACTGGTAAATCCTGAATCTTTTTCTTTTGGGGGAAATCAGGAGTAATAGAAAGACTTCTTCAGCTAAATATTCTTTAAATAAGAAACTGAATCAGTTATAAAAAAAATCACAAGTGCTGACCTGTGGGTAGTAGAACAGTAATGTATTAACAAGGTATTTAACATCCATAAAATTCATGTAAGTCATAACAGTTCTCAGCATAACTGGAAGGTAAGCAACATAAAATCTGCTTACTGGGACAAGTTCTTGGTCAAGCGATGTTATGAAACGGTGATAGGATGATGCACGCTTCCCACTACAAAATTCCTTAAATTTCTGTAGGAGTAACAGCCAAGTCATCAACTGATTATGTTAAACTCTTCCTTACTACGCCTGTTCCTCCAAGAAGTAGCTGTAGGGACTTAATATTCATGGTCAGCTTTTTTCAGTAATGTCCTTGGAGTGAAAAATAATCTTTGGCAAGAATGCAAAAAGACAAACACAAACCATTGGCACGTATAGTTTTTCATATAGTCATGCAGTTATATAGTAAACATTTCCACTGCTGTTCCTACAATCTGTTCCAAGAATCTCAGGAATTTGCAAAGTAGGCTGTTGGGTTCTTTTTTCCTACAGTCAGGAATCTGAAGAATCAATTCTTATTCCCCATGTACCTAATAATCCTTGACATTCTCAATTAGCAAGATGAACAATAGCTGATGTTACAATATTTATGATGATCCAAGACTTTTTCAGCTACTTCCCTAAGTTGTTTGTTGGCCTTTTAACCCTTCTCCCACCAATTATTATATAAGTTGGGACTCAGGTATCTTATCATCCAAATTTAAAAAAATAGTGTAAGTATCAAGGATAATTACACTTCTAGATGTCTTGTACCAGGCAGAAGAGACCCAAGAGGGAAGCAAGAAGAACTGAACCATTATACATTCTGCTTGTCAGAGAATGGCTCAAAGCCAGCCAGTGTCTGTACCAGACACAGAGCCTAGGGACAGCTATGGCTATTGCTGGGGAGAGGAGATAATACTTAGGGTTACAAAGCATATAGATCCATGAGGAATCACACTTGTTCTACTTATTCTGCAGCTCTTGGAAAAAATTGTTCTAATTCTATTTTTTACTAAAAGGTTTGGTGTGTCTGCCAGATAAGTTTTTTGCATGTTCTTCCTCCATTTTTATCTGCACATATAGGATTTGGAGGTCTCTTGCAAAGTAAAATTCATATTCATCTTGCAGATCTACAGTAGTAACTCAGTAGTAAATTTCATTTTTGTATTGCCATGCTTAGTTTTCTTTCAGTGATGTTTCTTTCAGCTTTCTTATTATTCTGAGAATACCTTGACAAGGCAAGGCTGTGCTGAAAGCAGCAGATCTTACTGGATGTCTGAAATTCTGCCTGAGTGTTCGTGCTCCCTGTCAGTCCTCAGAACCTTCCAGTTTACCAGCCTTGCAAACTCTGATTTTATTTCAGAAATCAGTATTCAGTAGTTCTGACTGCTTGATGACTTTAGAATATAATTCAATTAGCCATAAATATATTTCTCTGTCGTATTCAAAATAAGCCTTCCTCTCCAGATTTTTCTATGATACCATTTCTATGATGCCATGGTATTCGTTACCATAGATCAGCTCTTTGTTTATCCTTTTTAGAAGCAATTATGTGTATTGTATTGAATTGCCCTGTATCTTATCTGAATGCTCCTTCGAAATATAATGAAATACTACTTCTCATTTGATTACATTTTTCTTTTCCTAGATGGCTAGTTTTTAGGTCAGCAGTTACTTTTCTCTGTGCTACTAGGATAATCATTTATTCTCCTTTTAGTAAAATGTCCACCTTATATCTTCTTCCTTAAAGTGCTGACATAGTACCGCTTTGTGCTCTAAATCCTTGCTTTCTTCTGACCATCCTTGTAAAATTTCAGTTTATGCTAAATAAAATCTCTCTATGTAAGTTCCAGTGTGAAATTCTGTTAATTTTGAAATTAACAGGAGCATGCTTCACTACATAAATTTCATACCCATCAATATCTTTTTCATGTAGTATTGATCTGTTTATCACTCTACTCAAGAAATCCATATTTCCTCCCTTATTTATATTCTAGAGAAAAATCATGCTCCTGTAGCTTCAGCATCATACATACAATGTTAGTGGTGGTAAACAGAAAAGTCTCTTCAGTGTGAGAGAATCTGGAATTCTTGCAGGCTTGGTAGGTACACTTCAAACAACCAAACTGGAAACAATTCTTACTAATGCCTTTTCAAACTTGAAATATTTTCTTTCACAGCAAAAGGGATCTCAGGAAATACACAAATGGCTGTTCTCAAGAACATTTTGCAAGATGCCTTTGCTGAAAATATACCTTACAGGGGCAGATCCTTTGCATTTTCTCTTTACTAGAGTGTTAAGTAAATCTTCCATGTCTTCCCAATATCAACAAAGCTTCTAATATAGCACATGATGCTTCCATTCTATGCAAAGATGTGAAGAATTAACTAAATGTGCTTATGAGTACATAGTTCATAAGACGGATCAGGTAAATGAAGCTTACCCTTCCAGTAGCCTATGCAGAAGGGAAAATATATATTCTTATNAAAAAAAAAAAAGCTTTCAGCACTTCCATCAGTGGTTTACAGGTTTACATGCCATGTGAGATTGTCGCTCTTGCTAAGATTAAAGGCTACACCTGCACAGACAAATCTACAAATCTATTTCAATATTACTTTTGTGAGGGGATTGTTATTTCTATTTTCACAAAAATGTTTTGAGGACCAGGGGCTGCTCAACTGTACAGAAGCTTCTAAAGCTACTTTGCCTCCTTGGATTCTGTGGACAGAGTGACTGTCATTGAATGGTGATGATTCAAAAACGTTTCTTTGGTACTGTCCTTGTGGTAGAACCCGCTCAGTTACAAAGACATCAAGGCCAACTGCTGGACAGTCAGGGAAGAAAGTAAGGAGAAGATGCTCTAAACTAGCAAATCAGAGGAAAAAATTTCAAGAGTAATCACTCCCTGTTACCTACAGCTTTTTATTATTTTTCCTTCACAGCATGCAGAGAGCAGCCAACAGACCTAAGAAAAGAGATGCTGCTCCAGGCAGTTCCTGACATAGTTATTTTTAGATCAAATCTATATCTACAACACCAAACTATGTCCCATCTTTTTCTTAAGATCAGAAATGCATTTCAAGACAGAGATTCAATGAGCCAATTTAATAGCCAAAACCTCGCAGGTATTATTGCAATTTTGGTTTACTTGGCTGGGTAAGTCCCTACCACACAGCCAAGTTGCTACCCAAGGTTTAGCATTTGCAAGCCAAGTTGAAGATATAATTAATACCAACCTGGATTGAAACATAGATTATTCTGAATGAGGTAAAGCTTTACTCAGTAGCATCCAAAGGAAGTAGAACTTCCCATGTAGGCACGCAGTCTCACAACTGAGACACACACAAGGAGTCAGAGGGAATTTTCAAATATATTTGACTGTATTGTTGTTTTCTTTCCTCAAGTACAATGAAGTAAAATAGCTACAGGCAGCTGGCCACGCCTTTTGGATGATAATTTAAAACTCATTATTCTGGTAGAATGCCAAATCTTTGGTTCTGTAAAATCCCAAATTATACAGAACAGTCTTTGGGAACTAGCTCTAACTCTGTAATTCCATGGAGAATCTAATGCAAATGTAATTTTCTGCTGTGTTTGCAGCTTATTCAAAGTGGCCTTATTCTAATGCAAAAGAATAAAAAAGTGAAGTCTTAAGCAGAAGTGAAACTTACTGCTCTATTTTCAGTATGCATACCCCAAGATGAGTGAAAAGCCAAACACTGCTAATCATGAGAATTTTCATTCTTTCAGTACTAGCTTGTAACTTTAACATTTTGCTATGATTTTTATAGTGATGGCATTCCTTTAAAATAAAATAATAGCTTAATTAAGAAAGTGAATGTGTCCATAAATATATGCATAAAAAAATAAATGGTCCCATATTTCTGTGTGAGTAGGAAGTAAGGAGGAAAAAAAATGTACAGCAAGAGGTTGATCTGCACCATTTTGGTAAGTTGCTACAAGGTAGAGGAAAAGGAAAGAGGACAGCATCTATGATAGCAGGTACATTTATATCAAACCCATTGGAAAAAAAAATGCTAGTAAAAGAGTTTGTTGAACTCGATCCTCCTATAGCTGGGGCTTTCATCTTTAATGGAAATAAATGGACTCATCTGACGTAAGAGGAATGCTTGATGAGGGTGGAAAGAATGCAAGGGCTTTTTGAATAATCAAGGTTTAAGCTTGCAGGAAACAAATGTCAACTTGCTAGAGGTCACTTCACCCTCCATATGACAGGCATTCATTGCAGAGGGGTCACAGTCTAAACTGTGGACAGTGAATGCTGTAAAGGAATGGAGGTTTTCCTTCCATTAACCAGAACCCCAAGAAGTGATAATGCAGAGCTTTATATCAGCAAGCAAACAGAGGTCATTTGCATGTAGCTAGGCATCTAAAGGTTTTGTGTGAGATCAGTTAGGGCTTGGAATTGTAAATAAAGCACAAGTGAAAGTAAACCTGCGCCATAAAGTTATCATAATAGAACTGGAGATTATCTCTGAAAAGGTTTTCTTTGGCTACAGAAATGACCTGTCTGTTGGGGAGACCAGAGAGAGGGGATTACAGGAGAAGAAGTCCTGGGAAGCAAACAGATGGGGCAATTTCAGAGGTGGAGGGAACATTATCTGGCAACACAGGGAACAAAGTTTTCAAGCACTAGCTAAGTAGTCTTCCTTACACTCACAAAGAAACACAGATTTACCAGCAAAATGCTGAATTAGAAAATGTTATGAGCTCCTGGATCCATACTAGGCCACAGCTGAGTCCAGAATCAGGAATCTCCATCCAAAGTTGGGTCCAGAGATAATTCTTCTCATTCTTGTTATGCTTCTAAAAATGATTTCCAATGATTTCAAGACTATCCTATTTAGAATTAAGCTGGTGCCAAAAAAGGCTGCAGCTAGAAAGCCTTGGAGTTCTCTCAGGTATCTACAGTGTAGATACAAGACAAGAAATGTCACAGCATGCTGCTTTGTCTCAGAGATGGAAAACTGCCCATGAGCCATATTTAGTCTGCACCTTGGATACATTAAGGGCACAGACATAAAAAGTCCCTTTACTGATCTGAAAGCTCTCTTTCTCTGCCACTGTCCTGTGTTGGACCACAAAGATGGAAGTATTTCAAGGCTTTGAAAAGGACAGAAGAGGGAATGGCAACTCCTCGATGCCCTAACATGAAAGACACAGGCTTTACCTGCCACTTAAATAGAGGTGTGCTTCTGAGCCGCTGCCTCCCTGCCATACTCCTGTGATATAGGGAGGGCAGAGAACCAAGTGGGAAGTTCCTGTCTCACAGTGTCAAGATAGCACCTATGACTTTTGTAAGGTGGAGTACCAATGTCTTCTGCATCCTCCTTTCTGTCTTGGGATTGAGAAGAGTGTTTAATATCTTCTGAGTTCAGAGGTGAGGTAATGGAACATTTAAGCAAATACCTCCCAGTTCCCTACAATCATTCTGGCTGCTCGTCCAGCTGCTCCCAAGGAAGCTATCTTGAATCTCATCTTGGTGCACGTATTTTCACTAAATATATCTGCTCAGCTCTCCCCTAGGTTATTCTGTTTGGCCCTCGGGGTGGCAGGGCTCCATATGCAGTCTTCATCAGCCTTTGCACCAATCTGTAGAAATCACCTGTAAAACCATGAAACAAGTTTATTCTCCAAGATCTGTTAAGTTTCTTGCCTCTGCCAGGGGCTGATATATGACGAATTAATATTAACATTGGTGATAGATTTCAGTTTAGAAGTTGGGCAGTGGCCCATCAAAGCACTGAGGTGTGAAAATTTAACACAAATTTATCAGTCTTTCTTGCATTTGTCTGTAAATATGGCCTTTCCAGTGCCCTTGAGAAAATGAGCTGATTTCCCACAGACTGTAATTATTACTGGAAAAGTAAAACCTTGAAAAGTTAAGGGAATAATTTAAATCATCAACAGATTCATTTACAACGTGGCATGTGAAGCTGAAAACAACAAAAACTTTCTGTAACATGCAGTCATGATCCTCCTATGATGGTCCTGTTGAATTGTGCACAATGGCAAGAAAAGCAAAGATCCCAAACCTACCAACTGCTGTGATAAGAGAGAAAAACCTGAAGCGAACAAGACTTCAGTAGGATTGTGACATTTTAATGATAGTTTTGAAATACAAAAATGTCTGAAGTTAAGATAGTCAGTCTTCTATTCATTCTCTTTCTGTATGAATAGCAGTCCTGACGGGAGCGTAAGGTGAAATTCATCCACTGGTTTCTCAGTTTTGTAGACACAGAAACTATTTTAAACCAGAAATATTTTTAACTGAAAATAATGTAGTGAGTTTTAGTTTTGCTTCTACAGAGCTCTCACTATAATTGGTGGTACAAACGCGTTACACATGGCTGTTTTCTTCTGTGTTTTTTTCTCCCAAGTTCACACAATCTGAGCTGTACCTAATGACTCATAAATGCTCAAAATAATGACTTCCTAAATTTTAAAGATTTCCAGTAGATCTCATGACGTAAGGTTAGAAAAGCTGCCAGTCGGACACAAAGCTGTTACAATAGGCTGTTCAATATAAAATTCTAGCTATCTGGCTAAATTAGTAAGCATTCTTTTCAAATAGAAATTGATGGGATAATGTAGGTAGATCAAGGTGGGAAGACAGGAAGAGAGTCTGAGTACAGGTGAGGAAGGTTCAGGGTGGAGACAAAGATCACAGCTAGACTAAGAAAGTCAGTTCTGTTAAACATGTGATGTTTTGACCCACGCAGCCTCCAGGCTGCCTTCAGGACTCATGAAAAAACAGTTCTCCCCACTTCCATCAGGGCTTTAGGAAGCTAAGTGTTCTGGAAAAGCTTTTAAAAAATACATCTTTTATTCAAGCAAATTGTAGTTTTGAGGAAGTAACAGAAGAAGAAACTGTAGAGTAGAGGGTATTTCACAGAGTGTCAAAGGAAGGGAATTAAATATGTATGTAAGGGGTTCAGGGAGGATCTGTAGCATGAAGACCTATTTGTGGAACATTTTATTTGCTGCACACCCAGTCATACCACAAGACTGTTTGGGTTAGCTCAGGAAACAAACGGCTTTGTAATATCTGGTTTCTTGATATAGTTGCATAAAAGTAGTAAAACTGAGATAATGGTACCCAGTCTGCAATTATTAGAAGGAATCAGAAGACTGACACCAAGTGTGCAAATAGGTACCATCCATCTGGTCAGGCCAAAATGGGCTGGCTTTCAGCTATGAGAAGTAACCTTCTGGACCATGCTTGTCCTGGACCATGCTGAAGGGCCCACAAACAGCAGGGTGATACACCAGAGACTAGAGGTCAGGACAAGGTGTCCTCTTCATTTTCGGCCTTCCTTATCAAACAGCTCTCAATCCAGGCCACCTTAATCCTGGAAAGTAAGAACCAGGACAGTGGCCTCGAAGTTAAAATGGCATCAGTTTCACAGTATTGCATTCTGAAAACTTATCTGACAGTTTTCATAAGTTCTTGAACTTCAGTTCTCAACAGATGAACTGCCTAGTTGCAGTTTTGAAACTTCATGGTGTCTCAGAGTCGCAGGTGCTCCCATCGTAGTGGCCCCAGTTACATGTGTACAGTTATAACAGATCCAGTGTGAGGAAATGTGTGGCTTTTGGGAAGACAACTCCCATGTTTGAATAGACCATGAGGGAATCTGTGCACATTTGCTTGATTCTGAGGGACAAGATTTAGACTTTGAAAGTACTATACCCAGAGACCAGGGCAACTTCATTTGAACAGAGGAACTGCAGTGCTGAGAGAAGTACCTACTAGCCAGTGCCTGCCTGTACAATTTAGTGTACCAAGCAGTGGCCAGTAGCTTCCTGAGTTCACAAGTCATTCAAAAACTAATAGAAATTCAATAGTATAATTAACGTGACTGTCAATGATCACATGTCCCAGAGGAAATACCATTGCTAAGTATGAGAGGCTTTTGAGGTCTGTGTTCAATTCTACTTCACTGGATTGTGTTCTTATGAACCATGCCTCAAACCATCCTCTCCTCTTCCAAGAACTCATACATTCTCTTGCTAAAGCTAATAATGCCAATAATATGTGGAAGCTCTAATAAATTTATCAAATGGGATTTAAACAAAATGCCTATTTCTCCCCAGAAAAGATTAGAGGAAAAGTAATCATGACTTTAAACATTCATCTTTTGTTCCTCTTTGCCTAGATGAAATAAATTACAGCCTCTTTATAGCATATGAATGAGAACAGGTACCTTGCTATGACGGAGAGACAAACACAAACAAAAACAAAGACAAGCAAAATACAATTATGCCTTCAGCAGTTGAGCAACAAAATAACCAAAACAGTACTATGATCCTGGTTGGAAAACAATGCAGTCCAGGATTATTAAGTTTATCATGGAAACTTAGCCTAAAATGAGCACTTCTGGCAGCTTCACAAGTGTTTCAGTAACTATTGAAACTAAGTTAGTTATTAGACTTGAGTAACTAGACTTTCTGTAATTTGGATTATATTTGCGTTTCACAGTCTCACTAGAAAAGACCTGTAAGAATTGGTGTGACCTGGTGTGAGAGAGCAGCAGAAGAGGGCTGCTGGGCAAGGGCAGGAGAGCTGGGACCTGACGGTGACAGCAGGGCAGGCAGGGCAGTCGCCTCACTGACAAGGGTGTAGTCCCACCCTACCCAACCAGGTCCAGTGACACCCAGCTAGGTCAGCTGACAATCCGGTGGATGCCAGATAAGTCTTCAGGGATGTAACCGATCAAAGGTAACACAAGGAATCAGGTCAGGGATCTGAGACTCATGAAAGTACATGGCCAGGCCTTTATTGGGCACTGATGAGGCCCCACCTTGAGTGCTATGTCCAGTTTTGGGCCCCTCACTACAAGAAAGACACTTTGGCGCTGGAGCATGTCCAGAGAAGGGCAATGGAGCTGGTGAGAGGTTTGAAGAACAAGTCTTATGAGGACTGGCTGAGGGAGCTGGGGTTGTTCAGCCTGGAGAAAAGGAGGTCATAGGGAGACCTTATTGCTCTCTACCTAAAAGGAGGGTGTAGAGAGGGAGGGTCAGTCTCTTCTCCCAAGTAACAAGTGATAGGAAAAGAGGAAACAGCATCAAGCTCTGCCAGGGGAAGTTTAGGCTGGATATTAGGAAAAAATTTTACACTGAAAGGTGTAAAATCTAATAACGATCATAGTAGCAGGCTGCCTGGGGCAGTTATAGAGTCGTCATCCCTTGGGGGTATTTAAAAGACAGGTGTGACTCTTCCAACTGAGGCAATTCTATGATTCTGTAGCTGCCACATGGCTCAGGCAAGGCCAAGAGGGTGCCCCCAGTGAGGATCCTGGCAGCTCGCTCTGACAAGGCTCCCTGCACAGCAGCCTCAGCCCAGGTCACAGCTGCATCTGTCAGAGCTGACTGTCGGCACAGGCAGCCAAAGCCCTGGCAAGGGACAAAGACTGTGTCCAGGGCCTGACAACAGAAGCCTGAGAGGGCTGATAGACTGGGTTTGTTTATCTACAAGCATGCGAGTATGATTAACAGAAAGTGTGTTTTAAAATTTTGTACTAAGAGGTGAAAATTATTTGTTTTGAACTTCTCATTCGTATTAAACCCAATTTATCAGTGAAGCTTGTATTGGCAAATTTACAGTAACAGTCAATCCCCAAGTAATCTGCTTTGATGGGAACTTTTCTTCATTCACAGAAAAAAATGGATGGTGGTAGCTCTTCCTTTTAGACAGATATTTATGTGAGTCACACCTGAGAAAACTGATAATCCAGACAGTGGATTCAATTATAGTAACACTAATTTTAATCCTTGCCTGGTTCCTCATTTGCACAATTAACCACCTGTTCTCTGATACGTTAAATCAACACAGTTCAATTCTTTCCAGGACAGATGGCAGTTTCACAGGCCACACAGGGGCTGTGAGTGCTGGGCCACGCTCCTGTATAAGAGGAGGCAATGGCTGCAGCTTCACTCTTTTCTTCCATGGAAATTAAGTCCTAACCCTCCCGACTTCTGCAAGCACAAACTGAGATGTTCAGCTGGTTAGGCAAAATGCACACACTTTGCAACACCCACTTGTCTCCTCTCAGGAAGCAAGAGATGGGCTGAGTATATTGCATAGTCCCTGGACTATAGTCCAGCTAGACCATGCTGAATTCAAAAAAGAAATCTTCATAATCCTTGTTTATGTTTCTCTACTAGATCCCTTTGAATAGCAAAACGTAATGAGGAACTAATTTTGAGAATGTACTGTTATACTCCTTGTAGTTAAAAGTTCACTCATTGCTTTAAAAAAATATTAAATATTTCATTAGCAATCTGCATTGATATTCAGAAAGTAAAATATTTTCTTTTTTATTAAACTTGGGGCTGCAGGCTTCATCCTTTGCAAGTGAATATTTGGACCTATGCTTGCTATGATTAGTTCTAATATGTTTTTAATGTCTCTTTTTTTAATGCCTTAAGCATGTTCCTCTTCTGTTGCTTGAAGTATGACTGGTGGAATCAAATGGAAATAACATGGAAGTAAATATTTCACGTGTCATAGAACCAGAGCCTTAAGTGGTTCTAGTTCTTAAGGTACCATAAGATATTTATGAAACTTGTCTAGTAAATCTCAACGCTCTTAGAAAAAGTCTGAAATATCAACACAGTTTTGAAAGACTAATCTTTTAATAATATAAGTTACATTAAAAAGAAATAAAGCTTACAACATGAGAGACATTATGTGCATTAAGGATGTCCAAAAAGGTAAAAAGGCTGCTGTAAAATTATTTTAAATTAAATATGAGGATCTAACAAAATAAGTCTAATCAACACTTCCTTCTACAAAAATTGCAGTGAAATTTCTTGATTGGCTCCTGCCATCTACTGCATGGTGTAGGAAATGCAGCATAAAATTGTGAAAACCGTGCAGTGTGTTTGCTGACAGTTCTGCATAATAGAAATAGTCCCTATTTACTAACACTTCCAAAGCTTAAATACCCTGCATGACATGCTTTCCCTATCTTTGCAGATTCAGAAAACAGTCTTCCCAGTGTCTCATCCATTCAGTGCATTAGAGTATTCCTGGTAACATGATGTGAGGCACAGGACAGTGAAACAACGTAAAGGCTGAGGAAGGGTAAGAAACCACCCACAGTCTTTAAGGCTGCACAAATCCTGGGGAGAACAGCAGTAATCTCAGACTATGTTCATGGCTCCAGTCTCTGCAGAATGACTGTGCCTGATCTGCTTCCCACTGGGAATTATCAGGGTAGTCTGGGAAAGTTGTCCTGAAGGCAGAACGTAGAGAGCCTTTGCTGTGGTGAGGCTGCTCAGAGTCACGTCTATTCTTTTTGGCACTGGAGGCAGAGCACACAGGTGGAGAAGGAGTCTGCTTCTTTTATTCAGCAAGTTGAAGAACTTCAGTTGCAGAGATCTGGCCCTAAGCAAGGTCTCATGCTATACGTTATCTGTCTCAGAAATGCGTCAAATATTAAGGGCAGCACTTGTAAGATCAATTAACGCTTTTTTTGTTCAGGAAACCATTGCCCCAATGAATTCTGGTTTTAGGAAAGAAGGCACCATCTGTGTGCTGATTAGACCCACGCTATTAAAACAAATGGGTACTGCCTTAGGCATCCAGGATTCATTTTAACAATTTTTTTGTAATCTAGTTAATGATGATCAAGCCTAGTAATACCCTGCTCCTCAGAAGATTTTCATACTCTTGTGAGCAACCTTTCCGTAAGTATCCTTATGTAATACATGATCATCTTCTACAAGCTTTAACTGATAGTCATAGTGAAAGAAAGAAGACAGTTTCCAAGGCTGGTAGACTGATAATCACTCAGCCAAAGACGCAGAAGGACACAATAGAACTTCTGTTGTCTGTATGCAAAGTGCTGATAAAAAGACATCTGTTTCCAAAGAAATACACTGTATGATTCAGGTGTCTCCTGTGTCGATGAGGTTGGTTTTGGTTTCTCCTTGGGCAGAGACTGGGCTCTGCTGAAGGTTCCATGTTGTCCTCTGGCTCTGGAAAAATTAGAGTCCTATAAACACAGGACAAAAAATGGATTTAATGGCTTATCAAGACTTTGCTATTGCACATAGCCTTGTCAGAAAATCCTTTGAGTAAACTTCAGTTCTCTCAAGACTAAGGAAGAAGGAGAGATTCTAACTTCTTACCTCCTGATTTCCTCTATATTTTGAATTCTCTTTGCCGTGAAATGGCATTTTGGACTAAATTTTAAGTAGTTGATTAATAGCACACTTCTGCTAGTTAAGAGAGTTTCTAAATGAGAAATCTAATACTGAATCATTTTTATCACATGAACTTGCAAGGTTAAACTCTTTTAGTTGAAAATGGAGTAATTATAAACTACTTTTTGTATACTGTTCTTAAAATGTCGCATTTCAAGTATTTACTCAGACTATAAAGCTTATATATTCTGTAACTGCTTAAAATTAATAGCAATTCAAGAAGCATTGTTGGAGTTTGTCTTTAAGACTTATTGACTAACTTTACATAATCGGGAACTGGTCACTACTAGGAAAATCAATTTAAAACCCACTACTATAATAAGAATGTAATTTAACCCAGAAGTGAGTCACTGTTTGGATTTGCTGTATGAAATTCAAAGAACAACTTCAAAACAGTATGTGTTAGTGCTGCTGTAGAGGGAGTTTGTGCAAATCTGCCTGCATGAACATATTGCTGTCCTCTAATGACGGGAGCATTTTGGATCAGGTCAAGTCTCATATATTTGCAACCTATTTACCCAAAGAACTGGAAGGCTAATAGGAACGAAACACAAGTTGCAATGTCAAAGGTAGTTAATGATAATTGTTCTGCAGTTCAAGAGCTAATATGGTTGCTTTAGGATTTCTATATGGATTTGGGTGTCAGTAAGGGCCATTCATTAAGCACAAAGCATGGTTTGCATTTTTACTCGCTCCTCTGCAAGAAAGATCTCTAAAATGTGAGAGAAGTGCTAGGAAAAGCCCTTCATTTGCTATCTTTTTAGCATAAGTACGGTTTCCCCCTCAAAGTCACCACAATTCTAAAAGACAAAGGAGGAATGCCAATCTATTGGCTCAATAATTCTCTTTGAAAGCTTCCTTTTCTTTTACTCGACTGTATGTCATCTGGCCACATAGTTTGACAAATACTAATTGAATGAGACAATATGTGGGAGGGATCACAACATTTTTGTGTGGCTGCACAGCATAAGAAGGCAGCACTGACTATCCAAGCAAGTGAGAATCTTAGCCTTTCTCTTCTGATACACTTTGAAATATTAGCATCTGACATGTTTCTCCAATTTCTTAGATGTTTCATTATGAAAAGTTGGCCACAACTGGAAGTTAACCCCAGGATCCCTTCCTGGTAGTCCTGAACAGGTACTATAAAACTGGAAGAGATTAGGGGATTTTTAGTTTTTCCTGACAGCTCATCATCCTGCAGCATTAATGGATGCTTACTGTGCAGGGGAGTTGGAAAGATGAATTTAAATGCAAGATGACCCCTCTCACACTTTTTAGGAATTGGAATCCAATGCTCATTTTAGATTTCTGTGTTAAGGAGATGTCTCTTAGACTTTATTCATAGGAAACAGTATGTGTGTGGGCACTAGAACAATAAGCCATTGTGTATCAGCTGCTCAAGAGTAATTGAACTTTCTTTGAGAGTAGTTGTGAGGAAATTTGAGACAGCTTACCCCAAACTGACTTATGTAAATATGTTTACAGAAAGATTTGTACCTATAAAAGATACAAATTATTTTTTCTTAACCCAATACAGAAAATTAATTTGGTGATTCCAAGCTGACCTACTTGTGGGTGTAATTTTCCTTTGAAAGAACTTAGGTTCTTGCTTACAACTTTTGAGATCTTTCTTTTTTAAATCTTTCCAGTACTTTATCAATTTTTGTAACCTATCCCAGAGCTCATTCAGTCTCTGATCATACATCTGCTCTCCATAGTTTCTCTCAGTCTAAAGCTGTGCACCTGTAGGGTGATACCAAATTCCCTCATTGAAAGAAGCAGTCCTATAGAAAATCTTTCAAGGGACACTATGCATATATTGTACAGCTGCTTTTTCTTCCTGTTTTATTGCATGCTATTTGATTCTTACCAGGTCTTCCCTGATACTCATCTTTTGGCTTATTTTGTTTATCAAGGAAAGAATACATCTTCACTTTCAGAGAACTTACTGAGTTCCTCTTTACCATCCGGAAGGAGGGAGCAGTAACAAAAGGAAATTACCAAACCATTTTGTAGATGAAACACAGTAGTTTATGATTTAAACACAGGCTCTTTGAAAGTGTGATGTAGCAGCAAGAATTAAATTTGTATTACCCAAGATAAGTTTATGTAGATAACTGAGTCATATTTTCAAAGGTTAAGAGCTTTGACTCCAAAAGTTCTATGTACCAGAAGCACTGCCTTCAGCACTATTTTTAACTTGGTATTTTTTTTCTCTCAAAGCAAAGAAGATTACATATTCATTGTAGATCCTTTTTGCATTTCTGTGTGTGCTGATAGCAAGCATAACAGTTTCTTTCTGCATCTGATGACTCATAAAGTTATTTCTTTGACGGGTCAGCCTTTGGCTTGCCTTGCTCAAGAATCAAACCAAACCGTAAAAAAACCCAGTCTTTTTCCCTTGTCTCTGACAAGATAATATTTCAATTATTACATGAGATCTTCCTTGAATGATTTTGATCTTCCACATGAGTACATTATTCGTCCTTCTAGATGTCCACAATCATCCTATTTCTCCTCTTAAAAGGATTTCTCTTGAAAGAAAAGCCAGAGGCGTTCAGTTTTTATATACTTATGAACTATGTCAGATAGAAAAAAAATGGTCTTTGTCTGTTTCCAGAATCTGAAATAGGGTCTGATTCTGACCGTCATGGTCTCGTGCCTCATTGGCCAAAGGATGCCAATTAGAGGATGCCACTTAGCTCAAGAGCCTGTACATCTGCCAGAAGGATACCATTCTTTTGGATGTGTGTCTTCTTCTGAATGGAAAAGGCCAACAGCGTTGGCCAGTACTCTACAAAAGTATTTAATTGTGTGTTATCAAACAAGTATCAACAGCAAAGGTGAATTCAACTGACAAAGTTTTCCCAACTTTTTTAGTCAGATCATCTTCTGTTGTGGCACTATACATTACCTATGCTGGTTTTCTGAAGTTTCCACAAGGTAAGAGGAAAAAAAAAAAAAAACCAAAAAAAAAAACAGGACTAGTTATACATGCAGAATACAAAGATACAAAGTTCTGTTCCACAAAGTACCTGTGAAGCACAGCTCTGCAATGTCTGAAAATGAAACTGTCACCATGTAAGTCCATTGGCTGAGTCCCTTTCTTTTTTTTATAGTTCCTATCCTTCTCAGGTTGGGGATAGTTACCACAGTTAGAAGCTGTAGCCTCTTTTCATGTTTTCCCTCTCATGCAATTTTTTACTTTCTTGCTTTGTGATACATGGTGCTGTACCACTGATGAACTGGACTTTTCTATTAGATGGAATGGGAAAAACAACTGAAGAAAGCAGCTGTAAGTAATACCTCATTTTCCAACAAAGGATTACATTTAACTGAACTGGAAATCAAGATAGAAACCTAACAGATTGTGCAAATCCTGCTATAAATCCATTTGCACCTTTAGCAAAGTATATCTTTGAAAAATATTCTTTAAAGAACTTACCTCTTAGAAAGGGGAATAAAAGGGTGGGATGGCAAAAAAATGAAATAGAAGGATGCAATGTGAGTTCTCAGAGGATGCAATGTGAGTTCTCAGAGCTACTCCTTATTAAACATCGTTGAAACCAAACTGAAACTTGTCAAAGCTTCCACAAAAAGTTAGCAAAGAAACAGCTTGCAGTAATCTAGCAACCAGAGTTACTATGGCAATAGCAGTACACTGTGAAATTTAGTAGATATAATTTTCCATGATTCATTGTATATTTTTAGCTATTTTTTCTTTTTGTTCTCTCATGTTAATTGCCTTTCTGAAGAAAAGGAAAGACTGAATAGTTAGGTCATACCCTCAGAAAAAATAGAGAGGTGTCAGTTGGAGCTTAAGGGTAGCCTTTATGTTCTAGCCTCAAATGATCAACCCTCCTAAGGAAATCTTAGGGTCTCAACTCCTACCCCATTCATCTTGTCTTGAGCCTTTAAGACCACGGTTCCCTGATTCTTGAAATCCTTCCATCCCTCGTTCGCCTTAACTTACTTCTCTAGTATTTCTCCCCACTAGTTCACAATCTGAACTATATTAATAACTTTTCGTTCTTTTTTCAGTTATTATCCAACATGATTCTTTGTGGTAACACCACCTCTTTTCTTTTTGACATGGTTTCAACTCAGAGACTCAAAAGTCTAGCTCCCATCTCCTCAGACACTTCCCTCTGTTCAGTCCTCTCTTTGGCCTCTCTGTGGGTTGCTCATAACCTGAGCTGACTGAGACTTAAATGTTCCTTCATTGTCAATCACACTGATTCAGTCACTTTCCTAGCCATTTAGATATACGGTCATGATTTTACATGTGACTCTGACATGCAAGCTGTCAAGTTCTGTTTACCTTCATAATATCTCTAAGATCCGGCCTCCTACTCTTTGACCAAATGTCAAAACTTGTCGTGTGAGTCTTCCTTTGGTTACACTGCCACTGGAATCTGCTCCTGGGCCACATAAATGTTGATGATTTAATAATCTTCCCTGTTTCCCTCTTCAGCTGCTGATTGCCTTTATGCTATTCTTCCTCTGCTACACCAGGTTCTACTTCTGTTCCTCAGCTGCATGATCTTACACCTAAGTGCCCTTCTCTGTAATGGTGTTTTTATCATATACCATCACCGATCAACCCCTTCACTTTACCATTGTCTCCAACTTTTGTTATTTTATTCCACAACTTGGACTGATATCCCAGTACTTTGTTACATCGACCTTGATACATGATAGATGAGTCATGGAAGAAGTAAAAAGTATCTCCATTAGCTCCCTTTTTGCAATTCACCTCTGCCACCTAATATGAAACAGTAGCATCTAAGTACTTTTAGGCAACTGGAAAACTACATAGAATCACAGGCAGTCACCAGAACATGCTCATGCTATTTTTACTTGACCTTCCTTACTCTTCACCTCTAGCCATTCCCTTCTGTATTGTCACGCTCTACTGTCAATAGGGCTCTAAGTGTTTTAAGGTTGGGACTGTCTACCTGCTATATTGCTGTACACAAAAAGCTCAAAAAATATGAGGCTCTCTGAAGCTTCTATGAGTTCTGGAAGGAAGGCATAAATGGAAGGAGTGGCAAAAATGCTGCAAAAGAGCAATTCTTTAAGTCAGTCAAAGATGGGGAGGCTTAGAAGGATCTCTGGGGGGCTTAGTAAAGGACCAGAACTTGCGTATCCACCATTCTCAACTCCTACAGATTTTAGTCTTAGCTGCTAATATCAGCATACATAAATACAAACAAACACATAAAAATCAGAAAACATTCCTAGAAATTAAAAGTTAAAATCATACATATGGAAAAATCATTTTATTAAAGCATAATATATTTATAGAGTCAAACTTCCTGCTGCAAGATACAGAAAAAGGCAATGTATTTGTTTATGTATATTCATGAGTATTTAAAAGGACCACAGTGCTTCATCTCAAGGCACATCTGATCAGTAGCTGGGGCTGTGGTGCAGTGTTATATAATGCAAGTTTATGACTTTGTAAGACATCATTTTCCTTTCCAGAATTTATGGGTCTGCTTTTTTCTCTGTTTAGGAAGTAAAGTACTTCAAATAAACTCAATTTATGGGTTTTTTACACCACGTAGGACACAGTAGATGCAATCACAGTATAAAATATAACAATTCTAATTGTCTTCTGTCACAGAGGACAGTAGACTAAAGGTGTCGTCTTCTGTTTTGTGGTAATATCCCTGTGTTGCTGAAATTACATTTTTCTTCTCTCTGAACCCCCATGAGCCATGGCAATATGGGCATAAAGAAAAGTCAAAGGAAAATCTTGCTAGTTCTAAGGAACTAGATGTGTATGAGAAAGAAGGAAGTGCCCTATCCCTCAGAATTACCCAATTTTAGACAGGTGATTAATGCAAAACCCAAAGATTTCCTCTCACAAGAATTGGCAATTCTGCAGCTCTGCTGGCTCCTCTGTGGTATCAAAAGACCCTCATGTTGCAGCAGGCTCAGCTCTGAAGGGTCTGCTGTGCTCTCATGTGGCAGGTGGCACTGAAGGATGGTAACTGGTTCAGTTCATTGTATGGCTGTCCTTCCTTCTGCTGAGAATGTGGCATTGCCCTTGAAAAAAATATATCCAGTAATAAAATAGTAACTGATCTGTGTGTATTACAGCTATTCACGATTCTCAACATCTGTTCAGTTTTTGAGAGACTTGGAAAAATCCCTATAGAGTTCTGCTGATGCTATTTTTTAACTCTTCCATGCACATGAAGCACATCCTTCTTTCAATCTACCAAATTAACATCTGACATCGCTTACAGACAAGATACACAAGATTTCTATTTCCCTCCATAGTTTACATTTTTCTGGCACAAGCCAATTTCCTTTCTCTCTAAGGTGACTTGGACTGCTGCCTTCTGACTGTGAATTATTATTTTAATTTTCTTTGTAAAGATGCTTAAATTGTTCTATTGCAAAAAAAATTAATCTTTTCTTAGTAAATGTTACATTTGTAATTAAATGTCAATATTTGAATTTCAGAATGTCTTCTGTTTCTATAAGACAGCACATTCTGGCACATGAAGCTAGGACTTTTTAGGCANATTTTACCAGAGAAGTTCCAGAAAGAAAAGCAAATGTGGGATATTATTAAAAAAGGAGTATGAACTGTTTTGTCTATTCTGGATGACTTGCCAAATACAGTAATGCTATGTATCATATTCAGTATTGCAGTTTCCAATCTGTGTTCCCTGCACTATCCAGTAGATGATGCTAATGTATTACAAACTATTCTCTGTTCAATATTAGTCAGAGGAAAAATGACCAGCTAGAAGATGTAGTTTTGTCTCATTCCAGACATTTAAAAATTTTTTTCAATTACCCTCTTAATTCTCTTTTCTAATATGTACTATTCTGCGTCTCAGAATGTGTTGTTTTTCTGAAGCAGTTTTGTCACTAAAGGTTGACCCTTTGAAGAACCTACCTACCAATCTTTCATAACCCACTCATATTCCAGTGAGTTTGACATAAAAGTCTGACCAGTTACAGAAGTCCCTTGGCTATATTTACCATCTATTTAATCATTTATTGTGACATACAGCATTAGGTTTTGTGCTGTGTCAAGCATTTATTCAAATTTCTAGAATACAGAAAATATGTGAAGCCAAATCCTTGCACTAAAAAGAGAAACGCTAGAAGGGAAAATAAAATAAACCATTCACGTATATAAAGAAAAAGGCCAAACTCTGTTTTCATGAATCTTCCACGACCTTCAGCTTCCTAATCTCTTTCTTTAGTGTAAGCATACCTTAATTATAGGCTATGAAGGGAAACTTTATCATCACTTCTACTTTGCAATGAATTCTGATTTTCTTACTCAGGGAGACTTGGTCTTAATTTTACAAGAAGCCTCCACAGAGGCCCTTGGAATTACTTGCAGGATGAACATGCTACTAATCACATATATCAGAGTCCAAGATTTTTCAAAAAGTGTGACAGTGCCTGCATGGTATTTACAGACATTGTTTATATTTTGTTGTTGAAAGGAAAGAAGTATATAAAGAATAGGTTTTCCCAGGCAGATAGAGAGAAAACTGGAGTCTTCTCTGCTTGCCTCAGTTTTGACCTCATTCTCTGAAGTGGTGGGATTGTAGCCAGCCCTGTCCAGAAGCTAGGCAGCCAGTGGCTATTTCTCCTGTGTTAGCAGACTAGCAATTCCTATCCTTACAGCCATTGAATCGTGTTGCAGCTGTTACCTGCTTGCTGAATTCCTGCACCTCTAGAAGGAGACAAGCCAAGAGGAGCAAATCCCAACTTCTGAGAAGAAAAGTACAAAAGAGGGAAGTGAGTTGGCTGTCTTTGCCCTTTATTTCTTTCTCTGTCTCTTTTTTTTTCAAACTCTGCTGCTGTGGGAAAATTGTGGGCCCGGAGGAGATGGAGAAAGAACCTTCTTGCTTCCTGAATCAAGCAGGTCTGACGTTTGTCCTTTCCAGAGTGTGAGGCTGCGGCTAATTAGATCATTTGGCTTTTCTCATTTTTTTTCCCCCAGGAGGTCTGAGTTATATGAGAAAGTTGAGGCTTCTCGTGCCACTTTGCAGCAGGCTCAAGGACAGGCAAAACCCATTACTGATAATTGTGTTGCAAGAGTTGGCAGCCCAGAGGAGATCTAAGAATAGGCTGCCCAACCAGCAGCTGGGACATGAAGTAGCCAGGATGTGCAGGATTCAAGGTGTAGGCCTTAGGGCCTGTGTGCCTTAAGCTAACAGCTGGGGAAAGAGTTCCAGAAATTACAAGTAAATCAGCACAAAACACTTCAGCAGAAGCATATTTAGTCACGTAAGTCACAGAGGCATAGTTGTTGATGTGTAGTCATTAAAGCAAAGAAAGCCAAGAAATCAGTGGGTAAGCAAATTGTTTGAACAGAGAACACACAGGAGTCACCCAGTCCTTTTGTGTTTGCCTGGCATCGTCCACCAACATGCACGCCTTCACCACCATGTGCAGGGAGAAGAAGAGAGAGTAAGAAAGGGAAAGAGAAAGCACAACACTTCAGCCAACAACACATGTCCTCTCTCTTGAACAGGAATCACTCATCTGACCAGAAGTCTGCCTCAAACTTAGTTTTGTGATGTGCAAGTCCCTTTGGTCATAAACTTCATGCAAGTGTATCAGAAGACACCATATTAATGTTGGTGATAAATCACTGAAGTACATAATAATTTGTATTGGTATATGTTGAACGCTTACCTCTAACAATCCAAGTAAGGTCATACCACATGAAATTGCTTTCCTCCACAATTTCCTGTCTTATGGAGAGACAGAGGGTTTAATAGAAGTACTTGGGTTCTTCTGTTCAGAAATTGTCTCTGTGGCAAGAGGCGTAAAAACTTTTCATAAAAATCTAAAAGAAAGGAAAATGATTGAGAAAACACGGGCCTTAAAATGAGATTGCCTTCTGCCATGGAAACAGAGAAACAAATCTTGAAGAACTGTTTGTGTTTTGTTTTATTTTGAACTTTGATACATCCTGGAGAGGGGCAGACTTCTTATGTAGCTGACAAAAATTTTAACATAGAAGTACAGCAGGATGATAAAAAAGAAGCTGTTGGTTGCTGTAGCTTAACTTGATAGAATTCATCAAGAATGACTTTGCTTTCTGAGATGAGTAGGCACGGGAGACATTTGATTGCTACTGTGGGGGCTGTTTTTAATTCATTGGAGACATTTGGGTTGGGAAGGCTGAGCCTTATGGGCCATTGTATCTAAGTAATTTGGAACAATAGTTTGAAGTACAATAGGTGAAGCTAAGTTTAGACTACGTAGATAATCAGATGAAGATTATAATGATAATGAAATGTTAAAGTCAGCCTGTATAAAGCTTTGGTCAGAGTAATATCTATAGCTTTGTGTGTGTGCTTCATTGTATATGTTGAGATGGGTATCCTTTAGTAGAAAAGATTTGCCTTAAAGTTATTTAGCTTTAGGGCATACAAACATGAATTTGTGGGCTGAATGCTTGGGTCAGGAGAAACTTTTTTGCGTAATAAAGATATAACCAAAGAAGCTAGAGAGTGGGAAATTAAATTAATTTTCAATCAATTGAAGTAGTCCAGGTGTCCAAGAGATGTCATCTAGAATGGCCATAATGGGAAAGACATTCCTCTCAAAATATTAATGATTTCTTTAAGAGAAAATGAATTTTTACTGAGAAAAAAAGTTTTCAATGAACTTCAATCTCTGGACTTTAATTTTCAATATTAAGCACTGAACATTCAGAAGGAATATTGGGTTATTTGTCATCTTAAGCAGTGCACAGTAAAAGTATACACTATATTTTCTGTCACTTCTTTGAATGTAATCTCTGAATGTCTCAACTGCTTAAAAATTTATAGCTAACAGTCTGAGACTTCATGATTCACATGTGAGATTTCAGGGGGATTGGATCATATATTTGAATCTGAAATTTTGGGATCTTGAGAAGAACTGTAAATGTTCTAAACAGCTTAATGCAAGGAAATGTTATGCACAGTTAGGAACTACCAAATAGAAGAAATCTGATCAAACTTCCTTTTCCTATGGAGAAGCAAATCAAAAACATTATAGTCTTTTGCATGGGGCAGGGGCAGAATTGCAAAGAAAGTAGGGCATGATGACAGTTTCTGTACAGTTATGTACAGTGTTTACAAGAAAATGGAATATAGTTTGTGCTTCAATATTTTTGCTTCAATGAGTAACAAGAAAAGTTATTTGTAAATTATAAAGAATGGAATGTGTGTTAACTTCATCCTATGATTTCAATTAGAGATCTGAATATCAGGAAAATATTTTGATTCAAATAGTGAAGCTCTTTGTTTGCAGCCAAAGGAACTGTCACAGATGGAAAAACAAAAGAAGCTTCTTTTGCCTCTTGAGTTAAATACATATAACTTACCACAGATAGCAGTTGTCTAGGAAATGTTTTGAAGGAAAACTATTTTTTGAGTGCTAAAACTGACTTGGAGCTATCTTACATAGCACCAAAGTCTCAAGAATGACAGAAAAGGTGGTTTCCAAATATGGGAGATGTCTTCAAGAAATATGTTGGTTTTTTTTTTTTAAATCAGTTGAGGACGATGTTGTCTTCTAATAGCTGACTTTTCAGAAACATGCATGTAGTGAATGCCTTGGACTTTGTTATGGAGATCTGGGGTTCAATCAAAGTCAGCTTTAAGAAGGGAAGGGAAGGGAAGGGAAGGGAAGGGAAGGGAGGGGACGAGTA
>VXBJ01001148.1:1020136-1066380 GCA_013400055.1 Nycticryphes semicollaris | reverse complement strand
TAGGACTGGGATTCCCCAGCCGGACAGGGGCGACAGGAGGCGGGGGTCGAGGGCGGGCCTGCGGGGAGGCCGTCGGTGCGGAGCGGTGCCTCGGTGGCAGTGGCAGAGGGGCCGTCGGGGCTCTCACGGCGGCGGCCAGGGTTCTTGCGGAGGCGGGCGCTTGGGACACGCTGCGGTGTCCGAGCCCGTGGCCCTCGGAGGAGGCGGGCAGGACGCGGGAGGCTGCCCGGGCGGGCTGCACTCCCTCTCCCTTCTCACCGAGAGGCCGGACAACAGCGGGAAATGCCCGAGTTACCCTCCCTCGTCCCTTTTATTTCCAATATCAAATGGCTAGAGTTTATTTGGGAAAATGTAAGGAATTTTGGTCCCACTTAGCCTGGAGCCGAGGTTGGAGAACCTCCCAGGGCTGGTCATGGGGAAGGGCATCCTGGAAAATTTCCACAGGGGCAGTTTCCCAGGTGGGAATAAGCATTAATCTTGCATGGATATCTACTTTAGTTTCCCGGGGGAATTGAGTCCCAAGGGTTTTCCCAAGAGCAGCATATGCGACTGATTCTGTAATGTACAATTTTCTCTCAGATAATCTATCCTAATCCTTCCCTGTGTATTAGGCAATCCTACAGTCATCTCCTCAACCCACTCTCTAAAAGCACACAGGGAAGTGGGTCAGCATCTCTAGAAGATGTTTCTGTCACTCAGTGAGTTTCTGCACTGTTGACTGACTAGACAGCAGCATTGTGACCCTTCGGTTTATGCACATACTGAATGAGCCATACTTCAATTATTCATGCTGAAGCTATTGCAACCTTCTGCCGTTCCTCTTCTCCAGGGACATGGTGTGTAACAAGACTTTGAAATACTCTGCCAATGAGGCTGCAATCCTATCTAGGCATAAGGCAGCTGCCTGTTTGCCTAGCCATTTTTAAGGGTTAATTTATAGCAGTAAAAAGTATGTCAAGGAAGGATGAGGATTCCCAGAAGGGCAGCATTACCCTCAACATTCCTTCTGTTCCCCTCTTAAAAGCCAAAATTCAGAGTACTGAATGGTTAGTGGACTAGGCTCTACAGATGAGTTTCATATTTTCCATCTGGAAGAAGCAACATTTTCCAAGGACAATTGATGTCCATACTGCAGAACCTATGGCTTTGACAGGTGTAAGGAGCTAAGTTTGAATGTTCCGTGCATAGCACCTAATCATATAAAGACCAAAAGAAAAAGAGGCCAGTGCAAGTAGAAGGTGAACACACAGTGAGCCTCCAAGTGATCACTGTCATTCTGCCAAAATTTCCATATTCTTATGGTTAGTTATAGGCAGAGAGCATTGAAATGAACTAATCTAATAGTAGCAGTAGTTTCCCAGGTGGAGAGTACCTCTGAGAATATAATATTCCCAGCTGAAAAACATCTCAGTCCAAGAGATACTCATCTCTACATTGACACTAAGGCATGAGTTGGAACAAAACAGGGCTCAAAATTGCTGGAGTCTTAAAAATGCCAATATCTAGGGCTTTGTTACCAGCATCTGAAGTCAGATGTTAGGATTTGGTGGGTTTTACTCCGGAACTATTCCATTCACTTTTCCTTTTAAATCCCCAAATTATGAAGTGTACATTCGGCTCCAGGTTACAGCAAATGATGTTTCACTTACCTTTGAATTAAAGCTTACTGACTGGTCTGTAGGAGTGAGGATCTTTGCACTGTCCTGGAAGACCCATTAAGGCTTGGAAATTTGGTAGTTTATCATACTGTCTCCAATTTTCACCCAGTAGAGGTTAAAAGCTTCAGGTCTTCTGGATTTACATCAAGAAAATTAATATAGATCCCATTGCCCAGCAGATCCAAGCTGAACTAAAGTCATGACTTCAGTTGTCCTTTCAGCTTTCCTTTGCCCTTATCCCAGGAGAGGAAATTTGCCTCATGCTGAAATGCAATAAGCCAGTAATACACAACTGCTGTGCTGCTAGCTCTCTTCTCCATTCCTTGTCTCCCCTTGAGTGCTTTCTTGTCTGTGTAAAGCCTCCCTCTAGTTGTACACTTCCTCCAGACAGGTTAGAGAACAAAGGAGGAATTACTGTGGCATCTAATCAAAGGTCTGAGGTTTCCAGCTGAGGTAATACAGCTATAATCAGAGTAAGCAGTAAGTGACTACTCCAGAGGCTACTGACTGATTACTTAGGGCCCCATTGGGAAACAGTACAGATTCATAAAGTCCTATTTCTCCGTCTTCATCCTCTAGCTGGTTAATTCATCCCATGCATGTTTGCTGTGCTAGAGCCTCATCCACAGTGCCAGGCAAACTGTCCATATTAGGTTAAGAAATCTGGGGAGACTATGGTAGTGGTTACTACAATGAGAGCCAGAGCCAGATGAGAGAGTCAAGCCACAGTTGTCAGGAGGAACATCAGATCATCTTTATTCCTAGATACACAAAGCCTGTTATGTGTCTGCTTGTGACCACCGTGGCTGGCATTTGAGCTCTGATGAAAGGAACTTGCAGCCCTTTGGTCAGGGGCAAAGAAAATGTTTAGTACATTGAAATCAATTACCTGCCTCAGTGCATCCCTTCCAGTGTGGGCTGCTGGTGTGACTACAGCAAATGTAATAAATTATGACATTTCTAATATATCCCTACATCTATGAAGAGAGCTTATCACGTCTTTCCCATTCATTGTTTCAGTGATCCTGTTCCAGCAGGTTCTAACAGAATTGGCTTTTCTTAATTTTACGTATTAGAGGATATTTGGAGCATAAGAATGAGAGATTTAATTTTGTGATTTTTTTTAATAAAAGTTGAGATTCTTGAAGGTGGTTGCACATTGATTTAAATATTTGCTTTGGTGAGGCACAGGGCATAGCAGGTGAAGGATATTAGAAACTATCAGGAAGCTCTTCTTTAAATAATATCTGAAGATTCAGAGCTCATAATCTGTGTGCTTTTAGTCTGTGCTAGTCCTTCAGAGAGGCCACAAGCTGCTTAAAACTGATACAATAGCTGCGTCAGTGTGTCCTGGATCTGCTTTTGTTCAGTGTTTTCTTAGATGGCCTGCACGGTAATATAAAGAGTGGGTGTACAACATTTACCAGGGACATAAAGATGTGAGAATTTAAATATGCTGGAGCAAAAAAATAGAATTAAAAATTATTCCAAAAAATTGGAAAAACTGCTAAGAAAAGAACTGGATGAAATTTGGTAGGGATAAATGCAAGGTACTACAATAAAGCAGGAATAATCAACGGAATAAACACAAGAGAGATGTAAATGACTAGGCTGCAACTCTGCAGAAAAGAATCTGTTATGATAGATCACAAGATGAACATGAGTCAATGTCATGCTGTTGCAAATGAAGGCAACCGTCATGCTAGGGTATATAAAAGACATATATCCTGAAAGATATGTGAAGCGGTCCTCCTGCTCTGCTCAAGCATTGCTAAAGCCTCAGGTTGGAGGCTGTGCAAAGTTTTGGTTACTATATTTTGAGACAGGTGCAATTCAGCTGGAGAGTGTCCAGACAAGGGCAGCAGGACTCACCATGGGTCAGAAAAACATAATCTGCAAGATGATTTGAAATAACTGAAATTATTTAGCCAAAGTCCAGAAGAAACCTGACAGGGGAATACTACAGTCTTGAGGTACAAAACAGAGGAGGGAGTGGTCTTTCCTTTGGTCTTATGGTGGATGGAACACAGAGCAAGAAGTAGCAGAAAAAAAGAATATGTTAGACTGCAGAAATAATTCTCTAAGACATAGGATAATAAAAGCTGTTGCATATTTGGTCTGGGAAGGTTGTGAAGACTCCATAACTTTAAGAATAAGTTAGAAAATTATCTATGAAGAATTAAGTGAGGCTAATGATCCTATCATGGGAAAGCATCTTGGACTATTTGGCCTCTTAAGTTCTCTTCTATCTTTTTACAAAGGGAACATGATTATTTTATGTAAATAAAATAAAAGCTGTCAGCTGGCCCTGTTCTGATGTTTGCCTGATATCCAAGGGGAGCATAGCACCAAGAACAGAGTGCAGCTCTTTCTGAAAAGAGCCTGAAAGAAAAGCAAGAGCATACTAGAAGATGGTTAAAAGAGGTCTCTCTTTTTGGAGAATATGTAGGGAATGAGACATGCTGATTTCACTGGAGCATTACCAAAATAACCTGAACTGAAAATACAAACTCTTCTAGTATTTCAGTCCTTGAAGGAAAGACCACAGTCCCAAAATCCTTTTTTAGAGATAAAACGAAATAAAATAATGGAATTCAGAACAGGAATAAAATAAAGCATAGTTCTACAATTGATGTTTTTACGCATTTCTCCAGGGTGAGAAAATCTAGGTTCTGTAGTATTCATGGTTTAACATACATTGTTTAATATAAATGGAACAGACAGTCCCCTGTGCGTGGTGAAAAAATGCTGGATCTCTGTGAGGAGACAAGTAGAAAGAAATAAGAAAACAATGATCATCTCTCTTGGATGCTGCAGTGCAGAGCTTCACATCAGATCCTGAACAGAACATGTTTTGGGTCCAACTGAAGAATTTTTTAATCCTCTAAAGGGAGAAGGATTTTTCTCTCTCCCCAGGCTTTAGACCTTTTAACTCAGACAAAAAGTAAAGCCCTTAGAGAAGTTAAGGACATAGTGAGAGGAGTGGAAGTGGGTTTTATACCAGCCAGGCAATAGGGAATTTTTTCTATGAAAACAGGTGCTCTCTGGGACTGAAAGACTGCACAGCAGCTGCTGGAAATAATCTGTGTTGAATGAACAAAACAAGGAGAAAATGAAGCATTGGGCTGTGTTTTTTAGAAGGCTGTTTTCATGCAGCTGTTGCTCAGTGAGCTGTCGCAAATTAGCATTATAATCTGGTGTCATTTAAACACTCTTACACTGGAATTATCCATAATTTGATGGAAATCCTCATATTTTTATTTACTCTGGGACATGTGAGCGCAGACTGTGACACTATATAAGCTCTGATTGTTTTTCCCTCTGCCCCCATCTTCCATTGCTGCTTGAACATTTTGGGGAAAATAATGTTTTGCTTAGAGAGCTGGTCACTTGATGCCCCAGATATTTCAAAGTAAATTCATATCCCTTCCACCCAAGGACAGACCAGTGCTTCACATTAGCTTGTATTGCTTTGACTGAGTTTATTTCATCGCTCCTTCTCCCGTCCTTCCCTTTGCTTTCTTAACTTCTCATACAAGTCTATGACACACAGGCTTTATCGGGGAGACAGAAAGGGTGTTCAAAAGAAATCTTACCATGACCTGATGGAAGGACATTCAGCTTTGGAACAAGGTGGTTCTGGAAGGAAATAAAACAAAGGATAGCTAATGTAAAAAATTCCCTTTTTAAAATTAAGGCAACAAGGTGGAGGTGTTCTTCTCTGTGAAACTTGGGAGGAAATCTTAGACAGGCTGGGCAGAAAATGTAGAGAACTGGCTATGTGACAAAGGGCATGTAGACATGTTCAGGCTTGCAGAACAAGGTGTAGATAAATAGCAAACTTAATTGGGTTTGGACAAAACATCCAAGGGAGTTATGCCCTTGACTTTAAGAAATGCTAACAGTAGGAGATAGTGGACCTTTAGAAATGCTAACAACAAGAGATAGTGGTTAACGAGCATGCAAAAGAAGAAGAAGCCTGTGCCCCCCTGGGGTGACTTCAGGGGTGTAACTGTAAGCTAAGAAAGCAACCAATGATGAGCTAAGCTTTTGCAATATGTATGAGCTAATTAGCAGTGTAATAAAAGGCCGCAATGCAAGAGAATAAACGAAGCCTGCAGATCACACGCCTGTTGTGTCCTTGTCTTCCCTCCGTCGCGACAAGAAAACTTCTGAACATGCTGGAGGGGGTTCTGCAGGTGGAAGCTGTTGATAAATGTCTTGAAAAATGTGTTAGACAGAGGTACCTAGAAGGAAGGTAGGGGACGGAAAGAATTTGAGTAGGGGCAGCATTGGCTTGAAACATGAACTGAATGTGAACATTTGGTTTTAGGGTGCATGGCTGAAATTTCTCAGTGAGGTTGTGAGAAAATTGTGTAGGCTATTGCAAATGGCACTTTTGTCAGTATGAGCCGCATATTTAATGCATTGCAAGGATATCCAAGCCTGCTTTAAATAAAGCATCTGCATAAGAGTGCTCAGAGCAGCCATATCCTTTGTGTTAATTGATTTTTTTCTTTTATATTATGTTCAGTTGGGGTCTCAAAGTTGTGTAAAACCTGCCAGTGGGTTGCTGCAGTGTTTAGTTTAGTATTTTAGAAAAAAATCTTTTCCTATAAGCAAAAATCAGAGGCAGCAGCTTCAATCTGTCAAAGGCGATTTTGCCTAGGAGGAAACTGGCTGGTCACGCTGATGAGTCTGGAATCTGTGAACACTTGACAGGCTCTGAGCACTTTCTCACTGTGAATGAGGAGCTGATGAGTGAACAGCAGTGTCCAGCAGTGCCTTTTGATGGTAATGCCAAAGACTTTTACCAGCAGCTTCTCAGTGCAGATGGAGTTTTACAGAAATAGTCATACACACATTTCTACTGCCATTATGAAGGGACTGGCATTTCTTAAATACTGGAAACAACATAAAGACAGAAAACACATATGGTAAAACTTTGTAAAACTACTTATATATTGAGGAGATTGTTCAGCAAATCCTTCTCTCTGACCCTCCAGCCATGGCAGTCGACTCTGCCTTGTGGGCAGGAGCACCTCTGTGTCACATTGTCACAAAAAATCTAGGTTCAAAAGCACAACCGTGAAAGCTTGACATGTCCAGGATTTAAGGGAGGAATTTCAGAGCTCCCTGTTGAAGAAGATGACAAGCTGATAAAATCCAAAGACCAAAATACACTCAGAGTTTAAAATGTGGAAGCAAAAACTGGAGTTTTCATGAAGATATCAGCTATGAATTCACAGCCCTAGGATGTGTCATTTACACCAGCTATAGCCTTCTGAGAAATAGTTGATAATAAAAGGGCTGAAAAACTGAAAGGGCCCAGGTTCCATCTATCTGTAGGTACTCCTCAGAGAGGTCTCATTACAAGAGATTTGGCAGGAAAGACCACTGGAAATGGGGAACTGCACATTGGTAATTGTGAAGGGCCAGTATGAACAAACATGACAACAACTAATTTTGCTAACTTACTTTGCCACTTTTAACTGTGTATCTGTAGACATAAAAGAAATAATGCTGCTGGGCCTAGAATTTGATAAACCTGATCCATGAAAAGCAGTTGATACTAAAGAGCACTATGTGTACTCCAGAATTTCATTGTTAATCAAGAACTTCTCTACCACCCAGGGTAAGCCTGGGTCTCAAAACTGGCTGGTGACAGAAATGGGGGTAGTTAAATTCAATGATTATTTTTTAAATGACTGATTCTTGATCCATTTACCAATTCACTGGCTATGAAAGTGACAGGATTGTCATATCAGACAATTAGACAATGGGACCAGAAAAGAAACTCATTAGTGTATGTGGACTTTGACTGACACCTCCCTTTCCCCAGAGTTTGGTAGAGCAGAGTTTTCATTCTGCAATAATACTGGCCTCTGTTTTGGTGCTGAGCACATGATGGTTGTTTCTTCTCAGTTCTCCAGCTCTAGGTCTGTGTCTTGACCCAGTAGGAGGAGCAGAAAGGAGGATGCCAGGGCAGAGATGGAAGATACACAGATCTTAGCGCCTTTGATCACCTTCTTCACTAAACCAGGGCTCAGTGAATTTCCAAATTGAGATGTTGCAGCATGTTGGCAGTGAAGAGCAGCACTGCAGTGCAATTCACAGTGTTCTCTTACTATCTTCACAGTAATGAAACAGCAGGGCATGAAAAGAAATTAAGGTGATTTTTTTGGATGAGTGTGATGGCAGATGTTAAAAGACAGCATGTTTTCTTGCCTTACCTGTCAAGACAAGAAAAAAAAAAAAAAAAAGCCCAAGGAAAGCAGCATTCCTGTAGGCAAATGCCCCAGTACAGATAGAGTTTTTCCAGGTGAATTTGCAAAGCCTGCTGTCAGAAAATATCAGTCAATAGCATGTAACATTGTCTTAAAGTATGTTACAGTGTAGGCTTTGATGGATAACAAGAGCAAAGCAATTTTGTTTCCATTGATAAAACATAGTGTTACAAATTGATCTATCAAGCAAAGAGAACCAAATCTCATCTGTTCTGAAAGTTTTCTGCCAACTGCAAGTAATCAAGACCAGAACTACCCGAATAGTGAACGTTTTTGGTTGCGTTGCTAGATTAGCTCTTAGCAGTCAGTGAGCTCCGAGATGACTAGGAAACAAAAGTGCATTTGTTGTCCTTGCATGTAATCCCAGCTGGTACTCAGCTATTTTATTCCCTTAGGGGAATATTACTGGACTGCACAGGCTCATCCTAACTTTTGATTTGATGATCAACCAGAAAGAATCAGTATATTCCCTTTAGCTTTTACATAGGTGGGTGATGTGGCAGGTCTTAGAGCAACGACTGGAGGGCAACATTCCAGTGAGTCAGGGAATGGGTTGGAAGCAACTACTGCAGGCACAGAGTTCCAGGAAAAATAAGAATTATGGGCTCACACAAGTAAGAGAGAAAGAAAAGGTGTGGCTATGCAGCTAGAGAAGAAAACAGACAAGCAAAATCTAAAACTTGTTCCTTTTTTTAATTATGAACTTACATAGCAGTTAAATTGAAATCATATATTGGCTGATAGAAAATGCAGGAGCATTGACTCATAGAAAGGAAAATGAGGACATAGAACCATTACAGAGAGGGCAATTAACAAACCTTGGACATACACCACAGGTTCCAATATCTCTTATAATATCTCCACAATGTCATGTACAACAGTCTTCAACAGGAAGGTAGGAAGGTATAACACAAAAATTGTCATTCCTGTCAAAATTACTTTCCTACTTACTACACCTTCATTGATGGCAGATTACACAGGTTCCTATTAGATCCTGGACAAATGAACCTACTGTTAACAGTTGTTCATTCTTACCGAGGGGATGAGAGGAGAACATGAAAGGATCACTGCAATATTTTTCCCAGCGGGTGGTGCTGTACGTGACAGGTCTGCTGGGTGACTGGGCGTGTGAATGATAGCGGCAGTATGGAACAGGAAGGAAAGCCGGTACAGCCTGTGTTTAACTGGAAAAATTTCTCTCATTCTGATGAAATTTCCTTAAATGTCTAGAAGTATTTGTTACAATTAAATATTGAATGGAAATTGTCAAATAGGGCACCAATTCTGAGAACAACATAGGAACCTCGTTTTCTGGTCTACATGGCCGGAGAATGAAAATATTCATTCAGCTGCATTGAAGGAAACTACTGCTTAGATGCATTGAGGAAAGTGTGGTTTAAAAAAAATCAAGCAATAACTACCTATACTTATGTCTCTGAATTCTGGCTTTCCTCTGATAACAGAAGAGTGGGCTAGTGGTCAACAGCTCAATGTCCAGATGGAGATCAGTGACAAGTGATGTCCCTCAGGAGTCCATATGGGGACCAGTACTGTTTAATATCTTCATCAGTACTTCTTCACCATAGACAGTGGATCAAGTGCACCTTCAGCAAGTTTGCAGATGACACCAAGCTGAGTGTTGTGGTTGACGCACCTGAGGGACAGCATGCCATCCAGAGGGACCTGTACAAGCTTAAGAAGTGGGCCTATGTGAACTTCATAAGGTTCAACAAGGCCAAGTACAAGGTCCTTCTGCTGGGTTGGGACAACCCCCGTATCAATACAGGGTAGGGAATGAAGAGACTGAGAGCAGCCCTGAGGAGAAGGACTTGGGGATACCGGTGGATGAGAAGCTGGACATGA
The DNA here is from genome assembly GCA_013400055.1 of Nycticryphes semicollaris. Lineage (NCBI taxonomy): Eukaryota > Metazoa > Chordata > Aves > Charadriiformes > Rostratulidae > Nycticryphes > Nycticryphes semicollaris. The sequence goes on along the minus strand of VXBJ01001148.1, from coordinate 1,056,572 downwards.
GTCAACAGCGTGCATTGGCAGCCCAGAAAGCCAGCTGTATCCTGGGCTGCATCCCCAGCAGCATGGCCAGCAGGGTGAGGAAGGGGATTCTGTTCCTCTGCTCTGCCCTCATGAGACCCCACCTGGAGCACTGTGTCCAGCTCTGGAGCCCTCAGCACAGAAAAGACACAGACCTGTTGGAATGGATTATGAAGAGGCCATGAAGATGATCAGAGGGCGGGAACACCTCTTCTGTGAGGAAAGGCTGAGACAGCTGTGGTTATTCAGACAGGAGAAGGCTCCAGGGAAACCTTATAGCAGCCTTCTAGTACATAAAGGGAACTTATAAGAGAGATGAGGGCAAACTTTTTACCATGATTTTAAACTAAAAGAAGGTAGATTTAAACTAGATATAAGGAAGACTTTTTTTATTATAAGAGTGGTGAAACACTGGCACAGGTTACCCAGAAAGGTGGTAGATGCCCCATCCCTGGAAACTTTCAAGACCAAGTTGAACAGGACTCTGACTAACTTGATCCCTGCCTATTGCAGGGGGAGTTCAACTAAATGACCTCTAAAGGTCCCTTCCAACCCAAACTATTCTATGATTCTGTGATTATCCCAAGAGCTAAACTTTCCTTCACTGGAAGGAAACAAGGTAGAAAAACTGATCCATGATATGTAAAAATAAAACAGAAAGAATAAAAAGACTAGAATCTGAGTTGATTCCAGAGCACTGATTCTACCCACATAGTGTTTACACTTTTCCACAGCTCGGTTTATTCATAATGCAGAGATGTTTTTTAAAAAATAAATTCTCTAAGGATGTGAGCTACACCACCACTTCAGGAAAACTTAAAATCAAGCTTGTATTCAGTGGGGTTTTCTAAAAAGCCTCTTTGTTCTTTTATCACCCCTTTTAAGTCCCCATGCTTCATTAGTTCATGGGAATAACTTATATCTTTTTCCTTCCCAAGCTGTTACTTAAAGCGAAAAATTGTGAGAGTAGTCTGTGATGCTGAACCCATCTGTATCTTCTTTAGGTTCCCAGTTTTTGTCTCCAACCCAGAAACAACTTCTGTAAACACTTCTAAATTTTCTCCCCCGTTGCCTCTTAAGAAAGTCTCTCACGGTCTGTATAGCCATTACCCGTGTCTTCACATCCTCCTTTAGTACTGTGGTACTAACCGGATCTTGCTTGTTCACTCCAGCCGGTCAGATGATGAAATGGAACCATCTTACTTGCTGGCTCTTTCATTTTTGCACCTTTAATCCTGCAGGTGATTTTTTCCCAAACTTTATAATACCATAATAAAACTAAGAAATCTTATGCTGCATTTGCTTGTTATTACCTATGTCCACTATGCTGTGTCTTCTAGAACTGTAAAGATCTTTTAAAAGCTCTTTACAGAGTCCAGCAATGTGCAGCTTAGCAGGCTACCTGCTTCTTTTCATACTTTCATAATTTAAATATATTCATCCAGGTTAGTAGTTTAAAATAAAATCATCCCTGTGACTAAATCTTGTTCATTTTTAAATAATAATTTCCCATTTGCCTTTGGAATAGCCTGAATTGCACTGCTTGTGTTCAGAATTCTTCCTCATAAGGTGTCTGTCACTTCAGTAGGTCTGCTGCTGGGGCAGTCTGTCTGGTAGTGTCCCTGTGCTTCATATGGTTTTACCTCCACATCCAAAGCAAAAATATACAGGACTTCTGTGGAAATGTCCTCCCACTACGTGGCTTCCAGCCTAGCCACCTGGAAAAATGAAATTGCCCTCTACTCCATTCTCTGAGGTCTGCATGCCTTTCAATCTCTTTAGAGCTAGCTTTTGCACTGACCAGTCTGCCTTCCACTCTCTCTGTCCTAACTGAGATCCTTATGGTATATGCTGCCAAAGTGTCAGTTACTTTCTTTTACCTACCAAAATACCTCCTGGTTATCCTGGCTAGATTGTCTCTGTTAATTCTTTATATCAGGGTGATCTGCCTTCTGGTACAGCAATTCAGACCCTCCTGGAGAGATGGGATGCTTCAACAAAGTTGTGTTCCCCAGGCTCAGCATCTCTTGTGCACACCAGGAGAAAGAAATACACACATAAACCAGGCTAAAAAAGGAAATTAGGTTTGGGGGTGGGAAAAGAGATGGTTTAACTTTGGCACTACTGTAACTGTCACTGGCTCCAAGCAAAAATTCCTGCTGTTGAAACGGTCTCAGTGTTTTATGTCTAAAGGTAGCAGTGTTATAAAAGCACTGTACAGTAACAAACTTACGGCTTTCTCAAGCTGTGGTTTTCAGTCCTCTCTGGCCTTGATAGAAACTGTTTATCACTGAGGTCATTTCCAGCAATGGCCAGTAGTTTTTCACTACTTACTGCTGGTGTGATTTCAATGATGGCTTATCAACAGTTCATTAACCTGCATGTTCTGACCAACTTTATAGCATTAAACACAATTTATGAACTATAGTTTAAACTCAAATGTTCTAACAATATTTTCTGTTCTTCCACTTCTGATCTGTGTTAGAGTCTGTTTCTTTGCTTTACGGTTTTTAGTCTTGTTTTTTTGAGGAGTCTGTATGCGGTGGAGAGTTGGATTTGTGCAATTTGTTCATTTAGAAAAGGATATAAAAAAATGTTACATTTTAAGGCATTAGTCTGTTAGAATAACTCCTTGCTCCCATCTAGGGTCTATTTAGACATCTTCTCTACTAAAACACCACTTTGTCTGTCTAAATTAATATATTTTTAAATATATAGAGTAACCAAAAGAGAAGAAATGGTGTGTCATCCTGGCGTATCGAATATGTATAACAAGTTTCCTTGAATGCTGTTACAGGAAGAAAATCTTAATGTCAGAACTACTGTGTTTCCATTTTGATGAGTGAATATCAATCATCTTATATATCATCATTTTAGTTCAATCAGAGTTGTTAGGGCTTTGGTTGAAATACAGCAGTTTTAATCAATATTCTAAAGAGCAGGCTAAAGTTAGAGGCTGATGCCAAAATACAGTCTCTCCATTTCCTTTTCCTGATTATGGCTGGAGCTGAGGCACTTCAAAAGAATTTTTGTCTCTCCACAAATCTTTGAGTACACAGAAGCTGGTTTATTATGTTAAAGGACTCCTTTGACTCAAGTAAACATCTAAAATGAAGTAGTTTCTATATTAATAACATACAGTTGTGTCATTTAAAGTGTGGCTCATGATTTCCAGAAAGCATCTTGAATGTTTCAGACAATGTTTTACCTCTCAGGATTGATCCAGAGTTAAAAAAACCACTCATCAAAAGCAGAGAAAGGCCAAAGTTATAAATGAATCATACAGATTTTTTACAGAATTTGCTTTTGAGGATCTGCTACAATTAATTTCTACTTGATGTTGGAAGAAGTGATGCATTTGCATCATTATCTGATGCTCTTAATCTGTATCGAATGAGTGGAACAGACAGTTTGTGGTACCTGGGGAAAAAAAATCTTGCTAACTATAGGTCAGGAAGGCTATTCATTACACAGGCTTTCACTGATTCAAATAATTGAAACATTTGCAGCTGTCCTTAACTATTAGAATGAGAGCTAGGAAGAACAGGGCTTTGCTTTCGCAGTTTACAGGATTTTAAGAACTTTTACTAACAGTTAATCCAACTGCACTGCTTCCCTTTTGTTTCATGTCTCATTCTTCAGTCATCTTCTGGGTAAAATTCCTACTGAAATTAAAGGACTTTTGCCTAAGGTAGGACTAGAGAATCTAGCTCATTAATATTTTGGAATAAAAAGAAAACCCTTGTGAGATCTACAAAAAGATCTGGCCTGCAAGTCTAGAAATGGGGTGACCTTTCTATTCTTGAAAGTCCTTTTATAATCCATGTATTACAGTGGAAGAGAAAAGTTAATTGTCTTTCCACTGGTGGAAAGGACAGAAAAAATCACCAGGACAGAAAAATTTTCAGGACAGAAAAATCACCTCCAGCAAGCACAAATCTATTAAAATTTCCTGGGTCACACAAATGGTGAATTCTGAGTTTTTCTTTTCAAAAAAGATATGCAGCTCCTGTTCTGCCATATGAGTCACTACCATTTTAGTCCCTTCTTTCCAGGTCATTATTTTATGTCAGTGCCTTTGAGAACTGTTTAGCTCCATCATGTGTTTTGTGCCTCCTTCTCAAAATTAGTTTCTTGACTTCTTCCCTGAGGGCTGCTGTCCCTGTTGGTACTGCCTAGTGCAAACACAGGAGCATACCTTGTTTATCTGTTCATTGCCTACCTCTGTGGTGCTACTACAATAAGGAATGGCAGAGTAGGGAACAAAGGGCCTTGTTTCATATGTAAATGTAAGGAGAATAGCACAGCTGCTATGTATGACACATGCATGACCCATGCTGAAGACCCACTTTTCAACTCTAGCTTGGGTCTTTCACCTCACTTTGCAGTTTTAAAACTTATGTCATTGCATGAACTTGAGGCTGATACCACACAGTGTCCACACCTCACATCCCTGGTGCTATCTCTTTCCTGGTGGAAAAAAGCTATCCACATGAAAGACTTGGGCACCAGAAACATGGACTGAGGGAGTAAAAGAGCATTTTGGAAGCTTTGTCTTTCAGACACTTCGCTAATACTCAAGTCCAAGAGTTGCCATGGGTTGCCTGTTTATGTCAACCCTGTAGCTAGCTGAGTCTTCCTAATGATTGGCAAATTATTATCAGACTGGTTTAGTGTGAGAAGCAGTTATTAAATACTTTCTAAATAATTTTTAAAAGATAAAGAACCTATATAGCTCTGAAAGTGGTGAGTGGGAGCTGTCAAGGAAACAACTTGCTAATGGAAACACAGCATAATTAACTGCCTTATTTAAATGATTTGCCAGTAAGTTATTGGGAAAAGCTGATAAATAAGGGACTGCAGCTGCAGAGAGTCTTTGCAATGGTAACTGAGTGATCCAACCTTTAATAAGTGACCTTATTGCAGAGAAATTAGCTTTGGGACAGAAAAGAGAAGAGTGGTCATTTGAAGGAACATAAGATAAGATTCACCATAGAGTTTATTAAAATGTTTTGTCTTTTTGTATTTTTTTTGGCCAGCTGTGATGTGCTTGCAGTATATTTCCTGACTCCTGAATATGCTGAGTGAGCTCTAGAGCACAGGCAGTGCTTTAGAACCAGGCTGGTTAATGTGGCTAAAAACACATGCCAAATCCTCTCCTGACACTTGTCTTAAGAACATTCATCCATGTCAGTCATCCTGGTTCTCCATGTGGCCACACCACAGTAATCACTGGAATTACAATGGATGAGTATGACTCAGAAACATCTAATAACCCTCATAAGTTTTCCTTTAGGGCTTGGTTTTCTAAGCTGGAAGCTGAAATGAGCCTGCCATGCAAGATGTAGCACTCTGCACTCTGCAGAAATTATACTGCTGAACCAGAGGCTGAGCTCACAGTGTGACAGTTTGGAATTTAGTTCATGATGGGATGTTAGGGCCTATTAGTATTGTTTAAATGGCAGCCATGGCCAAATGCTGTACAAACATGGGAAAAGAGAGAGTATTTGCCCTGAGGAGCTCACAAAATAAATGGCAAAGTGAGGAAAAATAAAGACCACATGCAAGCAGATGCATGGTAGTTAGCTACAGCTTAATTGCTCCATTGAAAATGCTTTATTAAAATAATTTGCTGGATGAAAGATATTCTGTCTGTCAGTTAGCTGTTTAGTTCTGTGTATGTGGCATGGCTAGGGTTAATAATGACTGAATTTTCAACTCTGAGAAGGCAATAGCTACGGGTATCAGTTATAGAATCAGGAACCATGATTTAGGAGGTCTCTTCAGTGTGGCCCATGGGGTCTCATGGATGTGCTCAGGAGAAGCAGTCTAAGTCAGAAAGAACATTCTGAATTCAGGGGTACGGAGAAAAATACTGACATGTTTGTCAGAGAAGCGATCTAATGTAAAATGAGGACATGGATGGATATTTCTTTTTGTCTTTGCTAGCATATTTTCATGTAATTGAGAATTTTACTCATTCTTGCATTCATATCTGTTAGAGCTGCATTTCCAATTTCAGTTTTATTCTCAAGTCTGAAAGGACTGTAGGTCAAAATGAATTCCCATCAGTGAGTGAGTCTAGGTATCACATCTTGTGAAAACAGGATCCCATTGCCACCTCACGGTCTACAGGATTCTGTCTGCTTTACTTGCATTACTAGGCCATCCCAGATGATTCAAATATTTACCCCTTTATCCCTTTTAATTCAGTATTGGTCTTCACCCTTCCCCCCAGTGATTAGCATGTTTTGCTCCTGTTCTGCTGGTCTGTGAATTCATTGTTCTCAGGTTGGCAAGGCACCAGTTCTGGGGTGACAGATGGGGCAGACTGCAAACCAGGCAGTTGCCTCCAAGCCTGAATGATAAGCATAGAGAGGTGACAAGAGAGAGAAGCTTCTCATTGGAATGACTAGCAGTTTTGTTTTTAGCCTGAAAGCACTAATAGATGATTTTGGGCCTCGGTCCAAAAAAAAAATAAAAAAAAATCACAGAAACTAGAAGCAGAAAATCCCATTAACTCCTAGCTTATCCCTCCTTCTTAAGCATCAAAAGAGTTTTTCCTCTCTAGTCTATTATCCACATAGGGAGTTGTTTCTCTGGTTTTGGTATTTCAGTTCTCTCTCAAGGATTCTATACTTTGGGAGATTTGCCTTTTATTTATCTTTTCATTTTCTTCGGTTTTTTTCATTCCATTCTTTTTCTCCATTGTCTTCCTCCCTTTCCTAAACATTGCCTTGTCCTCTAGTTTCTTTATACTCTTCACATATTTGTGGTGAAGTCTGTCTGAATAATGGTGCCTACCACCTTACTTGTCTTCCAGCTTCCACATCCCTTGAAAGAGGTAGTGTGGTGCTAGGCAATGTCATCCGTGTTGGAATCTCTAGAGAATATTCTTCTCCCTGTCCTTCAGCTGTACCTCAGTTGTATAATGCAGGGTTTGTGTAGGTCTTTGTTTCATCTTTGGTCTTATGAATATAAGCACTACAAAAGGGAGCTCTGGCAAAGCCCAAGCAAGCTCTGAGACCCCTCTGCATTGTGAGCAACACAGTGTTTTTGCAGACAGGTTGTAGGATAGCCAGAGTTTTAAAGAACAAGATTCTTTTTCTTCCTACAAGTACAGGGAAAAAAGGTCCAGCCTTTGCTAGGAAAGTACCAAAATGGTTCTGGGATTTGAACTGAATTATGGTCCCATACAGTGGTCAGAGAATGCACTGGAAACTTCTCAGTATTTGGACATAGATCTTCACGTCTATTTAGCAAGATCCAGGTCTTGGTTTCAACTGGAGTATGAGCTGGAAATTAATGGGATTCCTACTAAAATATACTTATTTTTCCTTTCAGATACTATGATGTCACTGAAGGTTCAGATCCTGTTTGGCTTCCTTTGCTCTATGATTTTTCTGCTTACAGATGGCTTCCCAGCAGACACCAGTAGTGAATTTCGCTCTGCTTTCTCTGTGGCCAGAACCAGCAGCATGGAAGGGAGCTCTGAGATGGTCATTACCTTTGACAAAGTGTATGTGAACATTGGCAATGACTTTGATCCCAAGACTGGATTGTTCCGCTGTCGAATCCCTGGAGCATACTACTTCTCCTTCACTGTTGGGAAATACCCAAAGAAAAATTTGTCTGTCATGCTGATGAGAAACAAGAATGAGGTACAAGTGATTGTGTATGATGAACATCACCGCAAGGAAAGGAAGGTAGCCAGCCAGAGTGCCATGCTGCAGCTTGACTATGGTGATACAGTTTGGCTGCGTTTACATGGAGATCCCAAGTATGCTCTTTACAGCAATGTGGGCCCCTATACAACTTTCAATGGCTACCTAATTTACCCGGACACTTCTGCTTTCTTCCAGAATGCTCTCAGCTCTCAAGAGCTGGGGCCACACCATCACACTACCCAAGAACTTCCCAGAGAGCAGAGTGAAGCTTCACAGAAACATGTGTTATCTGATCAACCAAACAGGGAACAAGACCCTCGCTCTGCATTTTCTGTTGCCCGCTCACAAAGTCTCTTGGGGACAGACGACAAGCAAACCCAGCACGAGCCAATCACATTTGACACAGAGTTTGTGAACATTGGAAAAGATTTCAATTCCTCCACTGGCATCTTCTCATGCCGTATACCTGGTGCATACTATTTCTCTTTCACCATTGGCAAAATGCCCTTTAAGACTATGTCAGTGAAACTTATGAAGAATCACAATGAGGTGCAGGCCATGATCTATGATGACAACCACTCCAAGAGGCGAGAGATGCAGAGCCAAAGTATCATGCTTCCTCTGCAATACGGGGACACTGTTTGGCTCTACAGCCATCAGCATGATGGATATGGTGCCTACAGCAACCATGGCAAGTACATCACCTTCACAGGCTTCCTTATCTATTCAGAGGCTCAGTCAAAGGGGCTTCCAGGTGCCGGCTCACCCCAAGGGTCAAATAATTAAATGCAGGCATGAAGGGAGCATAAAAAAGCCAAGATGCCATGAACTTGGGTATAGCTCCTCTTTGAATATCATTCTCTAGTTTGAGCATGCTGTCATGTGTCCAGTGCTTTCCTGCTGCACGCTTGTGCCCTGTCTACAGGGCCACTGCTATGCCTCTTGTTCATCCATAGAAAGGTCTTTACAGGTTGTATGTGTGTGTCCTGTGTTGGTATTCGATTCAAGCATAAAGCATGATGTAGTTTTGGGGCAGGGGTGGGGCAGCGCAGTGAGATGCTGAGAATCAGGAAACACTGCAGTAATGTTACTGCAGATCCCTAGCACCCAGAAAGCAAAAGATGTGGTGACTTGTCTTGCAGATCTGGGGAGGGAATAAATGTAATGAAAATGAATGTAATAAAAATACAGAAGATGTAAAATTTTCTTGGATTGGAATTTTTTGTTACTTGTGAGACTCGTGTGCTTGTCACTGACTGAGGTACCAGTCACAGGAGAGAAAGAAGTGATTGTAGGAGCTGCAGCATGACTGAGCCAATTTATCTGTGTACACTCTTTTTTATCATTCACGTGTGTGAAGTGTTCATACCTCTTATGATTTTATTGCAAGTTTCATAATAGTTGGTGCTTTTCTTAATCTGCTTTGATGAAGTCAAGAAGATGTGTTTGAGAATCTCAATGAAAATAATACACTAGAATCAAACAAAAAAAGTAGGCTTCTAGCCCTTAGGGTAAGGGAAGAGGTCTCAAATTTATGAGTGGACCATCCTCTGAAAGCTCAGAAGCAAGGTAAGTACAAGGAAGAAACCTCATCTTTTTAAATCTCTTAATATTTGGGTCAGGAGCAGGCTCATAGTGTGTAAGTAGAAGTATCATGCCATGCAATGGCCATATTGGCTGCAGGGGCATTACACTCTCCAGAAGTGAGCTGATTGAGTCCAAGGGTATGGCTAACATGGCTAACATGCCATATGTTGTATTGGTAAACCAGTGCAAACAGGATCAGAGGTACCATTAAGTGTTCCAGTGGTTTCCCACATAGTGTTCTGCAGGGCTGTAGTGCTGCTGTAAGGACTGGTGTGGCTGTGGAGGGCACTGGTGTGTTCCTTCAGGCAGTCAGGACTGATGGTGGAATCCTCCCAGGAGGGTGGTAGGAAAGCTGGAGGCTGGAGGCTTCATCATAGTGCAATTGGTCCTGTTTGAGTCGAGCTAAACCCTGATTTGTGTCCCAAAATACATAAACTGCAAAAGTGCATCATCTTGAGTGCGCATGAAACTTTGAGAGATCACTTGAGTTAAATTTATAATCTTCTTAACAGATAGCAATGCTCTTCAACTGATCCTAACAAAATCCTGAATTCAAAACAGTGCACTTGCACCTGATTCACCAAGCCAACTTCCTCAGCCTTTATCCAGACATTCATATAGCTCTGACTGTGTACTTTCCAGCAAGATAATATTTTCTTGCACTACTGTCATCCCAGCCCAGCTTTTTGATAATATGCTCCGTTCAAACTGGATTTGTCTGCAGTCACTGCCTGCCTCTGTCACTCCATACATATCCTAGACATTAAAAACTGGGGACATATTTGAGAAAAGGTTGAAGGGCAGAAATTGGAGGTATGTAAAAAAACCAGCATAAAAATAGAAGAACATTAGGTGGGACACTACTTTACTAGAAGTTATACTTCAGATAAAATGCTAACCTTAATTCCTACATCATTTGTGAAAAACAAACCAAAAACCCGCAACAAACAACCTGCTTTATTAACTGTGTCAATCTTCATTCTCCTGTCATAGTTCTAACCTCACCTCTAAACCATTCTCTGTAGCATCTTGCTTCCAGGCTTCTTATTCTGCCTCACCATTTCTCCTCACCATCTGTTGGGCAACAATGCCTTGGAAAAAGAATAACTAGGTCAAAAGCTAGCAGCTCCCACTTTCAATGTCACACATGTCTCCCTTGTTGAGCATGGAAAATTAAGAGTATATTGACAAAAAGGGAATTATGGATCCTATCATCTAAGCACATAAACTGAATGCTCAGAATTAACATACCTATAATGGCATCAGCAAATCTAATAGGAACAAGGGAAAAAAAATCAAAACCCTCCAGAGTAGATAATTACATTTATTTAATTCCATACTATAATGTGTAAGACAGAGAAAGGTTAATTCCTTTCTACAAAATTATAGTATTTCTGATTTTGAGGATCAAGACTCTGTATTTATTATGCTTGGCTTGTAAAGTGCCATGTCTGTACAAAAAAAAAAAAAAAAAACTTAATAGAAGAGGTAAAATCTGCTGAAGAAATAACTAGGTCACGATCCTTGGTAATTTAAATGAGGTTTAAGGAAGTATATTCCAAACTGATAACTGACACAGAGCAACGTACACATGTAAATAGGATATGTAAATACTAGAAGCTTCATAGAATACATACATTTTCAGGTTGGCTTTTAAAGAAAAAAGAATACATGAGATGGGAAATTACTATAGACACATAAAATGTGATGCCACGTGATCAGAAAGCTGAAATTAAATATGTGACCTATATCATGAAACACAACAAAATCTGCTTAGCTGGTTACTGGAGAGGAGAGAAAATACAGTATTTGGCTAAAACCACAGTGGGGATATAAGGATGTTGAACTGAATTATCTGAAATTAAGTCAGCAAGAACACCACTGTAACATACTGGAAAAATCCTGCCTGGTAAGATCAGTGATCAAGACACATAACACATCTATGTAGCACTGACCCCTTCAGCACAGCTCACAAAAAAAGAAAAACAGGAAAAAAACAACCAAAGAAAACCAAAACAAAAGCAAAAAATACCAAGAAAGGGTGAAATGCACTTTATAGTTTTCCCATTTCATTTAAAAACAAAAGTTTGTGTATAAATCCTCAGCTTTAAAGCCTGAAAAAAAGCAGGACAAAAAGCAGGGCATATTTGTACAAAGTCCTGGATAAGGTGGAAAGGATTCAAAATAACCAAGGATGCAGCTGAAGTCAGGCGTGTCCTTTCCTATGGTAGTTTCCCTTATTAAGTGTCTCTCTTTGTCCTGGCCAGGTTAGAATGTTAGAAGTGTTTCAGGAATGCTAAATGGGAGGGCTTCTCCTTCCAGGGCCAGGAAGCCAGGAGAAGGGTGGTATTTGCAGGGCAGAGCCCCTTGCACAGATCATGAAAGATTTCATCGACCACCTAAGAGAAAAAACTAATCCAGAGGTTTTATCCAGACCCTGCATGGAGCGAATCTGATGGGCACAGTAAACACTGGTGAAAAGGAGACGGTCGAACTCTCTGAGAGGCAAAGGGGTATCAGTCAGTGAATAGTATCTCAGATGCTGCTCTATCTCTGGCGGTGTTTTGGGAACTTCTTCCTCTAAAATCTGCATGAACCGCCGTGCTGGGCGCAGGGAGGCCAGCTCTTCATCCTGAAGACGCATTGTCCCGTTGGCCTGAATATCCAGCCCCCCCCAGAGCATCTGGAAGAGAAGAGCAGCATGTGCACAGGGATCCCAGCACAAACCTCCACCAGCTATAACCAAGCTGTGAAGCCATCTGCAATGCTGCCAGATCTCGGACTGGACTGAGACAGCCACTCCCTGACTCACTGCTCATGGCCCGCCTATTCCCATTCCATGTCCCTCTCTGCCAGCCCCACACCCCTTTTCTGACTGGCCCCACATCTCAGTTTCCCTGGGGGACCTCTCCAGCTCTTGCCTCCCGCCCTCCCTCTCCTGCCGCAGTCCTGCCCACAGTGGCTCCCTGGGGCAGAAGCCCCAAGTGGGAGGTGTCCCTTGTCCACCTCAGAGCTGTGAGGTGCCATGGAGGGGATCAGAGCCCCCTTCAGCTGCACCTCACAATGGCAGGGAGCACAAACACAATAAGGGCATTGCCAAGATGTTTTCCATTTGCTCCCAAAATCAGGCAGGAATGAGAACAAGCAGAACACGTGGGTTTTTACGTGCAGGCACAGGAGTGCAGGCGCTAGCAGTGCCTCGGCCCACAGGCCCCCAACACCCAGGAGACCTCTAACATGATGTCGGCATCCTCTGGGCTGCGGTGGGGTGCATTTGCACCAGCACTGTCCCTGCGGTGAGGATGTTCATCTGGAAGACATTAGGAAGAGTTTGATAATGCAAGACCACAGCCCTTCCTGTTTACTTTTGTCATTTGGTTGTCAATAATGTCTTCAGTATTTCTGAGCTGCCACTCATAGCTTGCCAAACATGACAGATGCTGACCACGGGGTTTTGATGAGCAAAACAGGCTTTTTAAGAGAGGTGGTTATGGAAGGCAAGTGTTAGTCTTCAATATGATGGCCCTTAATCCTGTCAACAGAGCTAAAGCATATAGTAGCAAAGGCATTTGCTTTAACAGGTAGCAAGGAGGCCCCTCTTGCCAAGAATGGGTGGGTTTTGAACTGATGGTGTTTGGCTGCTCAGCAGTTTTTGCTGGGAGAAAGTAATGTTGCCCAGCAGAAGGAGAGTGCCGGGACACTCCTCAAACTGCTGGTGGAAAAATAACCTGATGCTTATCCTGGTTTTATACTTCTTCTCTGAGCATCTGCTGCTGGCAGGAGCAGAATGTGACGGTAAAAAAACTGATCAGATGCATTATGGCTCTTATCATGCCCAGCTAATTCCTTGCTGGGCCACCTGCCATCATTTGAACTGGGAAATAATGGATAGGAGGCCAGAGGAATGGGAGTTTATTAATACGAGAGCCACATTAATCCTAAGAATTCTTCAGTTGTCATTTACTAGTACTTTTAGTGCTTTAACTTTCCACATTTGTTTTGCCTTCGCTAATTATTTCTTTGTGAAAAAGGAATATAGAAGTGGCTTCAGCCCCAGCCTATGAGAGGGAGACTGCAGCCCCTCCCTTTTCTGTTGATCAGCATCATTGTGGAGTCAAGACCCTCTTCTACTTCTTACAGATTCATCCTTCAGGTCAGGAAGGTGAGATAGAAGAGGAAAAAAAAGCAGCTCATATAAAATAGTAAGCTCTCTGACACATTTTTCTTCTTAATTTTTATTAAAAGAAAAAAAAAAGGGAGAATTTATGCTCAGTACTCCAGAGTTAAGGTCAGCAGGTGCTTATCAAAAGTAGAAAAATTATTTAATACTGTATGCATGTGATGACTACTACCAAACCCCGCTTCCAACTTTCCATTTTTGATTAAAACTCTTCAGGGAGATGTACAAGCTGCCTGAAGAAGAGTGCTGCCACCCTCCAGGCTGCAGAGTTTTGTTTCCCTGCACAGCTGCAGGATCCCAGATTCAAGCCAGCTGTGGCTTTGGAATGTGAGCAGGGATGTAGCTGCTCTTTCCTACTCCTCTGTGGATGTGCCAGCAAGGCTTTTAGCTCAGGTGAAGATACTACATCCCTTGAAAATGTCTTCGCTGGGCTTCTCTCTGCTATCTGACCTCCTGAATTAACAGATCCCTCTACTAAGAGACATCTGATTGGCTGTGAAGTCAGCGAATTTGCTGAATAGCTGCCAAATGGCTGTTGTTAGTATGTCTTATGAACATAGGCAGTGTTAGAGTTTTGAGTAGAGTAAAACAAAAATTAAACAAAGCATAACAAATAATGTATTGAAATAATAACACAAATGTTCTTTGCAGAGGGGAAAATAGTCCCTTATTTCCTTAATCATTCAACAGTTTGGTTTTTTTCCCAAAAGCATCTATAAAATCTGCAAACATTATTACAGAAGGAGAATTTTTCAGCGGAGACCCACAAAAACACTCCCCCTGCCACCAAACATAGCAGGAGGTCTTCATCCTGCAAGTTGGTACAAGTGTCTCCCCCACAGCACCATTCCAGCTGGGACTCCTGCCACCATATCCTCTCCCTCCCCCCGCCCCATGCCAGCACAGCTTGCTGAAGCTTTTGGCCATATTTGAAGAAGCAGGCAAAGCCTCAGGGACACTGACATCACACAAAGTCTTGCCACGCCAAGAAGCCGCATGGCCAGCAGGTGCTTATCCTACCTGTCAGCCTCTGGGACCCAGCAAACATGCAGAGGACCAGCCAGACTTTGAACGGCCTTGGAGCCATGGCAGCCCTGACCAGCATCTGCTGCCACCCCCTCCGTGGACGATGCCGTGCGTGAAGTGAGCGCCGTTTGCTGGGACGTCTTCCCGTGCTGCCTATGGTCCCAGCAGCCTCCATTGGAACGGGTCCATCTTTTCTGTGTTCCTGGTTGCAGTCCTGGGAAGGGCTTGTAGTTCAGCTTATTGACCCTGAAGGATATTTTCCATCATATTTTGGAAACTTGGAAGACTTTGTCTTGAAGTTTTTGGCAGAAATGTTTATGCCTCTTTTCCAAAGCCTGATTTCCCACTGCAATTTATCATAGGGAGATATTAGTTGCTAGAAATTTCACTACACGATTGCCTCTGAAGAAGGGAGGACCTCCTGGTCCCTTCTGCCTCCACACAGTGCCTCTGTCACATTTCCATGACACTTCTGCTCAGCTCCTTAGCTCCATTTCCATTTTTTTTTTCCTGAGTTTGAAAATGTGCAAACAACCCTAAAACATCACAAACAGATCAGCCCAACAGTCTGTGCAGAGTCAGGGAAGGGCAGTAGCAGCCAAAACAGACAAGCAGGCATAAAAAATGTCACTTTTTCACTTCTGTACCAAACATCCTGGAGGGAGAACTCAATATACTGACCTAGCAAGCAGCAAAGGTCAGAGCCAGCCAGGCTTTAGACCCTCATCATCCTCTCCTGTGACAAAACCTCTGCATTGTGATGAGCACAGTCTACCTTAGACATTGTGAATTACATAGACAAAACTTCATCTGGTTCCCTCCGCAGTGGATATCTGTTCTGTACACACCTTCCTACTTTTATTAGTGCCTAATCCACAGTCCAGCTGCTCTGTGTTTCTACTCTGTATGGAACAGTACAGTCCCGTGTTCTCCAACTGGTTCTGGAATGCCAGGGTTATATAAATATGTAATAAGATGAATAAATAATAACACCATCTCCCTCAGGTTAAAGGGGGAAAGAAGTCTGCCTAGAAAAGAGGAGGTGAAGCTGGAAGGCATACTTTTCTCAGCAAGCTGCAGGGTGTCACTTTGTAGTGAGTACTGTCACCAGACAGTTTACTAAGAGTAGGGATGGTGTTCCAGTTAGTAATGTGTCAGTGTGCAAAGTAGCATGTCTTCTGAAACCACCAGCAGCTGTAGCTGTACCTGGCAATATGTGCAGCTGGACTCACACCAGCTGTAAAGAAAGGCAGCACATAATGGGAGAGTCCCAGGTTTGTCACAGGAGGAGGGGTCATCCATGCCCAGAGCTATTCTTACCCTCCATTTGGGTCAAAATAAGACTTCTGTTTCTGTCATAGTCTTGGCTGTCTTCAAGCCAGTCTACGCTTCCTTCAGTTGTCGTTATTTTCTACAGCTTAAGCTTTAATCGCATGCCTTTCTTCTGGGATGAGATACCTCTATTAAACTGTGAAGCACTTGCTACTCAAGAGGCAGATGCTGGTGACCACTCTGTGCAGTGTTATTGATGTGCCTTCTGTTTTGTGCTAGAGACCCTTACAGTCTGCAGTGTAGACACGACTTTGTCCTAGAAGTCAATATGCAAAAAAACCCCTGCATCTCATGGGTCATGAAACAGCTCCCTTTAGCAAGCAGCACATGAGACAAGGAGTTGTGCAGGATTTTGGCCAGCAAGGCTGAAGCGCCTAGAAGAGGATGCCCATGCTGGTGGGAGGGAGGAGAGGGGAGGCTCAGAGGCTGTGCTTCGGTGACTGATACGGTGGCAGGCAGGGGACAAGCATCAGAGGTAGATGCTGACTTGAGTAAGGGGGATTTTGGAGAATTGTCACGCTATCCTGCACAGAGAGGCAATTGCAGAGTGACAATCATGTGCCTCAGTTGTTTGTAAAGGAGCAGCAGCTATATGGCACACAGAAACAAGCCCGAGTTTCTGACAGCTGCCCACAGTCCCCACATGTATGATCACAATGTCGGGCGGTGCATCTGCTCCTCCTGAGGGATTGTGTCATTGCCAGGTATTCACAGCTGAGTGTGCACAACCATGCTCCTCTGCACCACCACCACCCACCCACCCCCAGTCAGACCATCTGTTGTAGGAGCAATTTCAAAATGTCACATCAAACTAGGGGCACATTGACTGGTTTCGTCCTTTCCACCATGACCTCCTGAAGCAGAAAGATGAGAAAGGGGAACAAGATATGAGGGATCAAAAAATGTGGGATCTGGCTGAGACACAAAGGGTGGTTTAATACAGTACCACAGGAGCCTCTTTGGGGGAGGTTTCTATGAGATGGGACTGCAGGGAGACAGGCAGCACCTTCACAAAAGGGAAATTCTTTTTATAGAATTGGAGAAATCTCTTGATTCAAACATCTTGCCCAGATGGAACTTGGAGAGATCACAGTCCACAGCTTGGGTCTGTCTGGCAGGTGCTCAGGGGAGGAAGATGAGAAGGCGGCGGCTGAGGAAAGAGGGGAAGCAAGAAGAACATATGTGGCTCTCAGGGAAAGTGACGTTTGAGCGTTTCAGTCACTGGAGGAGAAAAAGGAAGAAAAACTTGAGGGAAGTGGTGGTGAAGCACTAATGGGACCAGTGTAGTCACCAGATGAGACTTCCATTGTTATATTTCTCGGTATAGTGCTGCTGCTCCTTCTGCAAATGCTTTCCTTGCCCTTTTCTTTCAGCTTGTGAGCAGCATCCGTGGCTTGAAGGAGCAATGAGTTGTGTAACAGTGACAGTCAGGGCCCCGTCCCACTGCACCTACTGCACAAAAGGACTACCCCTCAGGCCTCACACAACTTGGAGAAGTAGTGTGATGGGTGATATGGGGCATGCAGCCCAGTCCCAGTAGTCTCCATAACCTCAGGACTGCAAGGCCCAGATGAAATCCACATCTGGATTTTGACTGAAGATCAATTATAAGGGCTTATACTCTGACTGTCAATAGCCACAGCCTCAAGGAGGAGAGTCTGCTTGCTTGGCTGTTGGGAGAAATGACAGACTTCTGGAAAGCACCAGCAAAATCTACTCAGCTGGGGAAGCTCAACATGGTGACTGTGAGTCATCACGTAAAATCTATTTGTCCCCGCAGCACCAGAAAATCTCTCTTCTGAATTGTGTGTCTGTAAGCCTGCTACATCTGACTTCCATCTCATCCAGCAGCTTCCTACAGCTGAGACATCCAACCCAGGCAAACAAGTCTCCTTGCAGTGTGGACCAGGCTGGGAGAGAGGATTTGGAACACAGTAAACTGCTGCGTTTGACCAAGCTGACCACAGCCTTGCCCAGCATAAAGCAAATCCCCACCAGCCCAAGGAACCCAGAGCAAACAGGATCCATAGGCCCCTTGCTTGGGATCAGGAGCAGTGGAGGAAGTAGCGTGCCAACACTGGCAGTACTTTGTGGGGATGCATAACCTCTTGTGCCCTGGGATAACATGTCGGGGTGATTAAATTGCATGCTTCATAACCTCCCAGGTTTCTCTAATGAGAAGAGAGACTTGGGTCCATTAGCAACTATTCCACATATTAAAGACCTGCTGAAGCCAACGCCTGCCCCCACAGGGCTGGTTGCTTCTCCAGTATACACATTCTTCAGTAAACCTTGCGTGTTGTCTAACTTGACAGGGCATTTGGTCTAACATTTCTTGATGTTACATCAAATTCTCCTTCTAGACGAACATTATGTTTAAATGGCCATTTTCCTTCTGTTCCTGCTACTATCAGTCTTCTGACTTATCATACTGAGAAATACATATTTTTTTTTACAATACATAGACCATACATCTTGGCATAGTGCCTCAAGCAACCTGGGACTGGGGAGGGAGAACACGGGGGGGAAAAAAATGTGCTTTATAAAGAATTTTCACAGTAACAGAAGTGGTGCCAGGAACCTTTCTGTCTTGCACAAGAGGCATCAGCATGCAAAAATAGCCACTGCAACAGAAAACAGAAATGGGTAACATTGTAGGAAGGACTAAAAGGACATTTCCTATTTAATCAGCTCAATTGATGCCAGATACAAAGCAGAGCTAAGAATTGTATAAACCTCCAAATTTCTGCTTCTTTGTGTTCCCATCTGTCTACCACAAAGAACTGTAACTTTTGAGTGGCAAATGCTATTAATTTTAACTAGACAACACTGTTCTGAGTCACATTCCAAACACTGCCAGACACAGCAGCCTGAAACAAATTAAAAGAAAAAAAATAATAAAAATTTACAAAGTCCATGCTTACAAGGCTGGGGTAGAAACAAACATGAAACCTGATTCTTGCCACATAGTTCAGCTCTTTATTCTTGAAAACAGATCACATTCTAGTCACCATCAGTATTTGTCCCATTTTTTCTTAATTCAATTTATTTTGTCCTATCCCTTTCTTCATCCCATGCTCTTTTTAAATTAGTGTTTTTACAATTTAAAAGCTTAAGTAGTGTATCAGAAAATCTCTATCAACAGCTTGTGAATTATTTTATGAAATCTCTGACACAATAGTTTTCAGATCTTAACGGGGTCAGTAAGCTTTCTGAGGCAGAACTGCGTTATGCGTTTTCTGGACTAAGGACAAGGCACATTATTAATTGATGACCACTGTAATGTAACCCTGCTTAAACAGGTGGTGAGTGGAATGAAACTACAGGTTTTTTCCAGCTTTTTTGGAAAGAGCTGATATTTTCCACAAGAACAAAGATAGTGGTAATGCTATTATATCACACAGCTCAAAATAATTGGAATAGTGATAAAAAAACATAGACTCTGTAAGAAAAAGGGAGATATTTTTGGCTGCAGGAAAAAAAGCACAGTCTGAATACAT
The DNA here is from genome assembly GCA_013400055.1 of Nycticryphes semicollaris. Taxonomy (NCBI): domain Eukaryota; kingdom Metazoa; phylum Chordata; class Aves; order Charadriiformes; family Rostratulidae; genus Nycticryphes; species Nycticryphes semicollaris. The sequence continues at coordinate 1,037,262 of VXBJ01001148.1, read as the reverse complement.
TGAAGAAAGTAGACTGCTTGATTATGGAGAAAAAGGGGTGGCACATGAGAAGTTACCTGCAACTCCTTCTTCTGCCAGAACAGCAACTGACTTAACTCCCGAGGAAACAATGCAGATTTCCACTGATGTTTTAGTCTAGATCCAGGTACATCTTCTGTTCTCCTAATAACGATGGTATTAGAACCATTGTCAGAAGCTTTGCCCTTTTGCTATATTATTGCAGTCTTCCCAACACCCACCTTGGAGCTGAAACACTGCTGTCCCATTGCTTAAGCTATGCAGCTGCTTCAGCACAGGCTCCTCGCGAGTGCTCCATGATTTATGCCTGCAGGGACAGCCAGCAGAAGCAGCTTATATAAAGAATCTTAGCCACAGGGAATGCCTGGACTCCATTCAATTTGCAAACCAAAAAGACAAATCCAGTGTCTCAGAACTCCAAGCAGCAGATAAACATCTACCAGTTGGATTATCTGGATTGTAAATTAGCATCCCTCGCCCTCAGCTTTTCATCTAGTTTGAAAATATTATTCATGTGACCACAACAGGCAAGAATCTCATATCAATTTTTATTATTATAAATACTATGTTAGAACAGAAAGGATGATGCTGTGCATCAGTTCCATTCTGCTCCTATTTTGCATCTTCTTTCTTGGTTCCTGCTTCTATTTTCAGGGGTTCTGGAGCTGCACGATAGGCAGGAAACGCTTCCCAAGGACTATTCAGATCAAACTTGCGAAATTCCTGAGATAACTCCACAGGCTCTGCTACTACTCGTTTCACTTCATCATCATACCGCACCTAGAACAGCGCAAAGGACACAGACCAGTCATTTTCATACAGCCCCAAAGGCATCTCTGCTCTTAACTGTACACAGTGATGACCCAGACCACCCTCTGGTACAGGCAATTCTATTTCTCATGCCACGAATAGACCACAGGTCTCTGCCACAGCTTCAGTTCTCCTTATTATTAAACAAGAGCCCTCCAGATGCCACCAAGACCTCTGCCACCCTCCTGGAAAACCCTCCTCTTTGCTACTACTCTGGGCCTACAAAAAACTCAAAGTGGAGTTCCAAGATCAGTTCAGTCCTTTCTTTTATTCCTTCTGGGAATCTCCAGTCTTGCAGTGGAAAGTTTAATCTTTCAGGAGACATCATAAAAGCAGAAACACTTTCTCTGCCTGACAAATGTCTTTGGTACACAGCACACGAAATTTGCTCAGTGTCTCTGGTCTTAGTCTGCCTTATTACAGATGACATTTTGTAACGACTTCAAACTTCCAGACAAAAGATCAATACGATTCCTCTAGAATACAGACAAGTAAAACATCCTTAGCACCTTTTGGACAGAGGATTGTGAAGCAATCGCATCTCTGTACTGAAACTCAGATAGAAGTGCTGCAGAGATTCAACAACTTTAGACATGAGGATATCTCCTACCTCTACATAACCAGAGAGTGGAAAGTCCTTCCGGAAAGGATGGCCCTCAAATCCATAATCTGTGAGGATTCGCCTTAGATCAGGGTGGTTGGCAAAGAAAACACCATACATGTCCCAAACCTAAATGAAAAGGAGTCAAGATTTCAGTTACTTGCCTGGCTTTGTGCAGTGCCAGTGAAACTGATGTAGGAACTAATTCAAAAGCAAATCAAACACCCTTTTATCTCCTACTCTGAAAAGGCAGCCAGGGAAACACTTCTCTCTTTCTTTCTCAGGGCCCTGGGGATCAGTTTAATCAAGGAAACACAGCCCATCTTCACAAAATCTCTGCTCCCAAGCACACCAGCACTCACCTCTCTTTCATACCAGTTTGCTGCCTTGTGCACAGACACTGCTGAGTCAATGGGTGTCAGCTCATCAGTGTACGTCTTCACACGGATCCGACTGTTGAACCGCAGTGACAGGAGATTGTACACAATCTGAAACCAAACAAAAGAAGGCACTGATCTTGTACGATGTTTATGGATCTCTTTGCAGTACTGGCTACACAGAGCCACATGAAGGCTATTTCAAATATTCTTTATCAGCAGAATCACATTCAGCACTTCAGAGCTGGGCGCTAAAAGATACTAGTACAACCGAGGTTCCAACACCTTATCACTTTGGACCTTAGAAGTGTAATGAAAATTATGTAAGATTTAGAAAACAAGAGCTGAAATAAAGAGGAATACTGCATCTTAAAACCAGAGAATATTGTAGTTATGGAGACACTTGACAATAGTGTTTCACAAAGAAAACAGCTATCAATTACTCTCAGTCTCCAGTGGGAAAAAGCTGAGAAATACACTTAATCTTCAGCAAAGTAGCTGGATACCAGGGAAAATTTTAACTCTTGTGGTAATGAAAAACTGATAAAAAGGCTGCTTATGAGGATTACTAGAACCCCCAGGGGGAGTGGAACACTCACTACAAGCAGACTGAAAAAAGAAGAAACCCAAACCTTTCTAAGAAATTGTGTAGCCTTGTTTGATACTGCATCTGTAAAGATGGCTCGCAAGATGGCTTCTATTATTTCTATGAATGCAGATTTTTGAAAGAAAAGTCCTTCTTCAGAGGCTGGAGGCCTTTGAGTTAAATAAACTTTCTTTACAACTCTCGGGATTTTTGCCTAATCGTGAGTTACATTACCAAAACTCAAACCTCTTATTAGCAAAGCAAGGGGCTATATTTGAAAACAACAGATACCCGACTAGCCAATATAGATAAGGCAAATATGCCACCCCTCGCTTTCTGAGAGGCTGTTGGTAAGTGATTTAATAGCACAAGATAAATCAAAGGGGGAAAATAAATCATTATCCTTGTTATTTGCTGGGAACTAAAAATCTAACAATTCACTTCTCTTGCCCAAGAGACGCTCTGCCCAGATTAGACAAGGGAAGGCAGACATCTCTTTGTCCATAGTCAGCCTTCCATAGCATGTGAGCCCTAGGTGTTTTCTGCCACTGCCTTTTACAGATCTTCCTAAATTAAACTAAAATAACATCTTTGTAACAACACTGTGAACAAAGCTTTCTAATAGCAAGTGAGAAGACAATACGCTGGGTCTGTGGTTTCCCCAAAGATATATCTTTTCTTTTTCTGTTGGCAGGTGCAATTTTTCTGCAGCTGAAAAGCTATACAGTGAGACATCCACAGAAAAGCATCTGTGGGAACCAAATCTCTAATATTCACTAAAAGTCAGTGGAAGTTCAGTGACCAAAATCTTCTGAGAGCTTTCTGAAAATCCACATCGTGTCCTATGTGGTCCTGACTTTCAGGGAATCTTTTCAAAGCAACTAAATGGCGTGTGCCTGTGTATGTGTTTTGTTTTGGGTGGCTTTTTTAAAGAGGAAAATTGTTAAAAAGACTGATTAGATTTATAGAAAAAGGTGATCAGTTGCATCAACAGCAGCTGACAGGCCTGAGTGGAAGAAGGAAGAGCACCAATTCATGCCTGGACAGAAAGAAATCTCTACACACTTTGGTAAAACCAAACCAAACCAATAAAAAAAACAAACAAAAAGAACTAAGAACCCACGCAATATCAGTTCTGCTACTGCTTTTATGACCAACAGACTAAATGAAACCCAGCATTTCAGAGTGGATTTTCTTTTCACTGTCAGAAAGCAAAAAATGTGGTCAGAGCTGCAAAAGCACCCACGGCCATCAGCACTTGTGAAGCTCTCCAAGTCCTGCACCTCTGAGGAGTTCTTACCTCAAAGCGGTACTGCCGAGATGGGACATCAACAGCTGTCAAGTCAGCCAGGGATTTGAACTGGGCATTAGTGTGATCTCGAAGGAAGGTCAGAACTGGAATGATCCCATCTGGATGGATCAAAAGTTCCAGCTCATTGAAACAGGTCACCTGATGAGAACAGTGGAAAACGCATGAGCACACACACCAACAGGACTGAACATTACACTGAATCCAGCAGAACACCAAAACAAAGACAGTACATGATACAACAAACACATAAAGACATCAGACAAAGGGGCATAATAATAGAGGTAACTTTAACGTAATTCTGGCTGTCTTTCTTCCCAACTTCTGAAAACAACTAACAAGCAAGTAGTATGTTTGCTGGGTCCCATTCCCCCCACAAGAACAATTTCTCAAGCAGCACCTACCTGTACTTGCTGGATATATTTGGGGAGAATCTCTGCCACGTATTCACCAAAAGCACATAGCTGCTTCTGTTCTACTTCATTTTTTGGTCTGACAGTAGCTGAAGAGAAAAATAAAGCTCCCAAGATTACAGCAGAGAGTATATAAAGTAGTATTTCCCATCCCCAAATTAAAAATCCCTTTAACTAGTCTAGCTGTCTCTTGGTAGCTCTGGCAGACGCCAGGCAGCTTCGGGAAACCTACAAAATTTATTTATGGTAAATCCAAAGCTAAACACAACACACATATAGCAGAAAATACATGCTGTAGAGACTAGACTATAGCAACATACGTGCGTTGCGGTACACAGAACGTAGAAGTAGACACTTTGATAAGGAAGGAAGTTCACATCACTGCTAGACAGAACTTCTTTCTGCACTGTAAGTACAACAGGAGAAACAGTCCAGCAAGATGATGGAGAACCAAATAACAAGATGAAAAAGAAAGTGGCAGAGATGACAGAACAATCTGAACTCGGACAGTGCTCATGACATTCAGCCTGATCTACAAAGGCTTTTTTTTTTTTTTCTAAACAAAATAATCCTGTTTTGTGACAGCACCTAAGCAACCCCCTCATAACCAAAACACTCTAGGATCCCATGTTGTTGTTGTTTTCGGTTGGGTTTTTTTTTGGGACCCATGTTGGTTGTTGTTTTGGGGTGGGTTTTTTTCGTTTTGTTTTGTTTGTTTGTTTTTATGATTACAAATATCCCTCAATATTCAGGGTGATGAAGCTGTTACCCAGGCACAACTTTGCAAAGCACAAGCCAGCAGTCGCACGAGAAAAGAATACAGGGTTAGCAACAGGACCGCTTTTCTGCCCAAAATTCAGGTTATAAGTGACAGGCACCAACCTATTTCCCACAACACTCGCTAAAACAGGTATGTGATGGCACAGACCCTTCCAAGAGGCAGCCAAAGGCCCCAGCGCCGCGCCGGGACCAGGACAGAGACACAAGTGCAGGGCGCCGCCGCCGCCACCCCGTAAGCCCCGACGGCTAGACCCCGCCGCGGCCCCGGCTCTGCTTACTTACGGCGAGTCTCCGCGGCGGAGCTCCCCGCCAGCCGGGCCTGCACCGCCGCCGCCGGGCCTGCGCCAGCTACGGAAAGAAACGGACACGTCTCACCGACTCGACTGGACTGGACTGGACTGGACTGGACTGGACTGGCCCGGCCCGGCCCGGCCCACGGCCCAGCCGCCATCCCCTCACCTCGCCGCGCCGCCCGCGCCAGGCCCCGCGCCGCCGCCACCAACATCCCCGCCACGACCAGGACGGGCAAGGGCACGGACCGGAAGCGGAAAAACGCCGCCGTCACCGCACTTCCCGCGGTGCTGCAGGGGGACGCTTCCGGGTCGGTAGTCGGAAGCGGTGAGTTCCTTAACGGCGCCTGGCGCAGGGTGAGGGGCGCGGAGGAGCCTCTGGGGCACCCCGGGGCGGCGGCGGGAGGCTCCGGGGCGGCGGCATGAAAGGAGGCGCCGCAGGTGGGTGCTGAGGGGGCCGGGGGAGCCCCGGAGCGGGCTGGGAGCCCGACGGGAGGGCTGGAAACGGTGCGGAGGCGGCGCGCTCAGTGGAGATGTCGGGTGCGGGCCTGAGGGGCCCTGACAGAGCCCTGGGCTGGAGCAGCGCTGCGGGGGCGAGATCGCTCTGTGGCGGTTTTCACGACGTTGCCGTGTCCCGAACGGGCGCCTTTGCTTTTCCGGGAATTGGTTTTCTTTTCCTTCCTTCCTTCCCCCGCTCTCGCCTCCCTCAAAGTGGGGTGTCGCTGTCGGTTGGGTTCGATGATCCCAGGCACTGTCATGGCACCCGCCACCTGTCAGGAAGGGAGGAAGGAGGAGTGCCAGGTGATGGTTACACCATCATCACCTGTAGCTTGGCATACAGCAGGTCATTGCTTTGGCATGGAGTGTAAGATTTCACTCTATGAGACACTTTACTGTTCCTGCGTCTTCTCTTTCTTTATTGTGGTGATGCCACGGATGCAAAGGGGAACTTTGTGTACACAAGGAAGGATGTGAGGTTTATGGTAGCCTTTAGCAGCTTTGTGACACCAGTCCTCTGGAAATTGTGCTGGGAGGTTGGGGCAGCCAGTTCTGCTGTGCCAGGAGGGCAGCATTCTTCATCCGTATCCCGGTACTCTGCACGATCACTCATAGAATCATTCCGGTTGGGAATGATTCTATGACCCTTGGGATCATTGAGTCCAACCATGAGCCCTACTTTATGAAATTGTCCCCTACACCATATCCCCCAACACCGCATCTAAACGACTTCTAAACACATTCAGCGATGGGAACTCAACCACCTCCCTAGGCAGCCTGTTCCAGTGTCTGACCACTCTTTCTGTGAAAAATTCTGTCCTAATGTTCAGCCTAAACCTACCCTGTTGCAGCTTGAAGCCATTCCCTCTTGTTCTATTGCTAATCACCTGTGAGAAGAGACCAGCACCAACCTCTCCACAATGTCCTTTCAAGTATTTGTAGAGAGCAATGAAGTCTCCCCTCAGCCTCCTCTTCCTCAAACTAAACAGTCCCAGCTCCTTTGATCGCTCTTCATAAGATTTATTCTCCAGGCCCTTCACCAGCTTCATTGCCCTCCTCTGCACTGTTTCCAGCAACTCGATATCTGTTTTGTGTTGAGGTGCCCAGAACTGGACACAATACACACCAGTGCTGAGTACAGGGGGACAATCACCTCCCTACTTCTGCTGGTCACACTATTTCTTATACAAGCCAGGATGCCATTGGCCTTCTTGGCCACCTGGGCATGCTGCTGGCTCATATCCAGCCTCTCGTCAACTAGAAACCCCAGGTCCTTTTCTGCCAGGGAGCTCTCCAGCCACACCTCCCCAAGCCTGTAGCGATGCATGGGGTTGTTGTCGCCCAAGTGCAGGGCCTGGCACTTGGCCTTGTTGAAGCTCATCCCATTGACATTGGCTCATCCATCCAATCTATCCAAGTCCCTCTGTAAAGCTTCCCTGCCCTCATGCAGATCAACATTCCCACCTAACTTGGTGTCATCTGCAAACTTACTGATGGTACACTCTATATCCTACACTCCTGGGCTTTGGCTTCCAAGCACCTCGAGTGTAAGGATCGAGAGCTTTAACTGAAGTGGGAGCCACTCTGCAGGATAGGCTGGAACTGGGTAAAGCTGGAAAAATGTTACCAATGTGTTCTGTGCTAATTGCAGTTCCTTAGTCTCTTACAGACTAATGTATAGGTATTCTTCTAACATACCAGAACTACTGTAAAATTACAGTGAGGGTACAATTGAGGCAGGCCATCATCAGTGATGGGGCGAACTTGTCCAGCCAATTAGGGATGTAGACACTACTTCTCATGAACAGAACGTGAGCAAAGAACTTAGGAGCCTTCCTGCATCAAGCAGAGCTATTGTAAGAAAATGCATGGTTGACAAAATAAAGCATGGAAGAGTAACTATGAATCCCCTGGAGAAAAATCCCATCTTTGGGAAGCATTGCACTGGAAATAATGATCAGTATTAATTGAAGAAATTGGTGATATCAGTCACCACGTCTGGTATTTGAGGTGCAAAGCTAAGTTTAAAGTGAATACATGTGGGCATCTATTTGTTCCTAATGCTGTCAAGAGGCATGTTAAAAAAGAGCTCTTCAGGAGTCTTTCTTGGTTCAGAAGCTTTTTTGACCCACAAACTGCTTGGAGCTCTGCAAACAATCTCTTGTACCTGCTAAGAGGTGTTATCTTTTAAATTGAGTTCTCCTTGCCACTTGGGAAACAGTGGCTAACAACATCTAACAGGTTATTCTCCACACTGAAGGTGTCTGGCGTATTAACAAACCGAGTATAACCATCAGTTGTCTTATTTGGTTAGCCTGAAGGACTGGTGGTTATGTCTGGCAGACTTCTCACACATCTGTTTGGTAAAAACAAGTTCCCCTTACTTGACACCACCACACGGATCCATTATATTGGTTTTGGATAATACAAACTGCTGTCTGTGCTCTTTGTTAGTATGACACTGTAATCCTTTTTCCATCTAGCCCAGCTATGGTGCTGTCACGTTCTCTTGGCTTCATGAGTTTCCTACGGTGGTTGCTGGACTCTGCACTTGAATAATCATTGCTGCATTTCTTTGTGTCGATGAAATGAGCGGTGAAAACATATGCGCGTCTCCCTGTTCTGCTGGAATGTGATGCTCGCTGTACTGGAAGTTTGGTATATATTATAATTTTAATTATGCCAACTTCTCCTTTGTTTGAGATTCTGAAGCTCAAGCAAAAGTTTCTGCCTGTGCTTTTATATTCAGTCTAAAATATGCTGGCCTCTTGCCAATATGTTTAATTTTTCCCTGTACCCTGAAGTACTGCATAATCTTGTTAGTGAAGAGAGAATGCCATATAATTACTGGTATTTTACAGATTGCTGGAGGTCTGATCTGTGCAGCACCATGGACTCATCAGAAGAGACTGGAGGTTCCTCTGCAGAAGAAAACTACTTTGTGAACTACACTTTCACCGACCGCTCCCACTCAGGCCGCGTGGCCCAGGGTATTATGAAATTATGCTTGGAGGATGAGCTCTTTGCTGATGTTACAATATCAGTGGAAGGCAAAGAATTCCAGCTGCACCGCTTGGTCCTCTCAGCTCAGAGTTGCTTTTTTCGTTCTATGTTCACTTCCAACCTAAAGGAGGCCCACAACCGGGTGATTGAGCTGCAGGACGTTAGTGAGAGTGTCTTTCAGCTGCTTGTGGACTATATTTACCATGGGACTGTAAAGCTGAGGGCAGAGGAGTTGCAGGAAACCTATGAAGTGGCAGACATGTACCAGCTGACTGCCCTTTTTGAAGAGTGCTCCCGTTTTCTGGCCCGTACGGTGCAGGTTAGGAACTGTCTGCAGGTCATGTGGTTGGCAGATCAACACAGTGACGTGGAGCTCTACACAGCTGCCAAACACTGTGCAAAGTCACATTTGTCCCAGCTGCAAGACACAGAGGAGTTCCTCCACCTGCCTCTCCGCCTACTGACAGACATCCTTACAGGTAAGGGGTTCTTGAGACGAGCCAGGACGTGGATATAGAAAAGGACTTTCAGAGAGTCTGTCGGGGATTGAACAAAATAGATGGAAACATCCAAGCTTTCATAATTGTTGTCTATTCAGAGGCTTGGCTAAGCAAAGCAAAACATTATGGATAACTTAATCAGAAAAAACCCCACCCCATTAATTGTTACTGGATATGAAGCATCTTAAGCTATAGAAAAGGGACATAGAGGATGCTGGTAATTCCAAGGAGTTCCCAAGTCAACAGGTCAGAATAATACAGGTGTTTTAAAAATAACTTAGTAACTTTCAACAATTTCTTGTATTTTTGTTTGCAATAAAAGTAGAACAAAGAGGCTTTACCAGAAATTAACATGTTATGAAAGTATTTTTTTTCTTTACTTCATAATCATTTAGCATAGGAATGCAGCAACTCAACATTTGTAAGAAGGCCATATATTTAGACAATGTTATTAACAACTGTATGTCATCGTTAGGATTATTTAGACTGAAATAGAGGCATTGTAACATCTTAAGTAATACAGTAATTGCCCTTCTTGTATAAACATAACAGCCTTCCAGAGTAATGGATGCAGTGACTCAGTGTTGTGAAGGATATGTCAACACATGAGTAACTTAGTCCAGCGGCCACCAATCCTCAAACATTCTCTGCAGCCCTAGTAAATACAGCCAGTACTTGAAAACCTCTCCATGATGCTGCAGTCGCAACTCCCTTTTTGTGCATTTATGTATCATTGCCAAGGGTGCAAGAATGTGGTAGAAGCTCGTACATTCAAATGTGCTGGACTTGGGACCAGAGAGATTGTCCCTTTCATGCTTTAATTAAGTAATTTTGTAAATGAGTAAATAACTATACTGTGTGTCATGTGTTTTATGTGCTTTTACAACAATAAACCCATCATGACTGGCTTCTTTGGAACAGTGGCAAATCTGTCTGTAAGACTTAAAATAGCCTTTAAAGTGGATGCTGTGCATACGACAGTCTTTACAGATACTGCATTGTGTCTTCTCTATTGCATCTAAAGAAATTCACAGACAAAAACCTATGAGAATAAGTACTGATAGCTCAAAAAAAAACTATAATAAAATTAGATTAAATTTTATAACTGAGTTGTGAGCTCATAAAAAAAATATATCCTAAAATTGTGAAACAAAGCCATAGAAGTCATTCACCCTTAAATTCCTAGGAATTCCAGGTAGTTAAAATGGTTTTAGGAGTATGGCTTTTAGTGTGTGTGGTCCTAAATTAAAATAATTGCTCAATAAAACTTCTTCTCAGTGCATCATCTATTTCTATATATAGAATCACCTTACTCAGTATTTATGCTGAAATTTAGCTCATGAAGTGGATTAATAATCTGAAACATCCTCCTACTGCTGGTAAGGAAACCCTTTTTCTTTTGCAGTTCCTACATCTTTGTTTAGTTAATAGTTAAATAGAAGAAGCTATTAGTGGCAAGGATTAAAATTAATTTTATGTAATAGTAATTTATTAAGCTTACTTTTTGTTGCACTCTAGGACCTATTTCAAAATACAAGTTTTTCCATTTAACCACTACATGTGATGGATAACTTATGGAAATCCCTTTTATTAATAAAGAGAGTTGAAATACCTGCTTTTGTTACACATTTTTTCTCCTCCCTTCCAGTATAGAGGAAAGTGTTGGAATTTGTTTGATGCCTTCAGTATCATTGAATTTAGGTTTTCCCATGAGAGCAGACTACAAAATCAGAGAGCCTTCATAGGGAAGCCTTTCAATGAATACAGGCATAATTGCTGGCTTTCAAAGTGGAAGTAAATACCTAAAATCTTCTAGGTAATGTACTGATGGCAATGATGCAATAGCTTTTGGTGTAACCAAAACTTCCAATGACATCTGGAAACAAATTGAACCCTGGTGCAGTCTGTTGAGTGTTTGCTACTCTTGCACTAAGGAAAGCTGTAGTAGCTCATTGGGGATTTTCAAATGTTTAAGAGGATGGCAGCAATACCAGATGTTCAGTCTTGAGGGTCAGCTGTCTAGCAGCGCTCAGAGAAGGAACATTTCTGCAGATGGCTTTTGCTCGATGGGTTTTTAGGACCAACCAGAAAGGAGGCAGCTGCTGAGATTCTCAAATAAGAGAATCTTTTTGCCTAAACGCTAAAATAAGGTATTTTTCATCATCACAAAGCATGTAAATTGTCTTTCTTGCCCTCTTTCTCTCAGATACAAGTTCCTTTGTTGAAACTCATCCAAAGCGCTTAAGATCTGGCAGCTGTCTTCTCCTATTTGTCCAAACTAATTTCATGTTAATGTCTGGCTGGCAGTCCTCATCATGTCTGCCAAAATCTATAAACCTCTGTATCTTTCTTTCCTGTCTGGAAAGCAGGGTTGGGGGCGGGGGGAGTTGAAGGAAAAGAATGTTCTCTAGTGCATATACTTTTGTCTAGATATCATAAATGCCTTTCTGTCCCTGAACCACAGATGGCGTTCCATGTTCTCAGAATCCAACAGTTGCCATAGAAACCTGGATCAACTTCAACAAGGAGGAGCGAGCAGGCTTTTCAGAGACACTGCGATCAAGTCTGAAGGTATAAAAACACCTTCTTTTCCAGAGTTGGGGTAGCACTTGCTGGTTTCCCACTTCCCAAGGCAGGGTATTCTGCTCACAGGTGTGACTTGAAAGCCACAAAACACAAATGCTATTGAAATTCATGGTGCTTGCATGAGGAATACTTTCATTGTCATAAGTAGCAACCCTGCTGGCAGCTTTTTTAATTTAACCTGAGGCTGCTTTCACTTGTGATTGGAGCAATGCCACAAATAACTCACTTCACCAGATGCTCAGTTACCAAAGAGATCATTCAGAAATCTGGATTTGGCATTCCCCTTATAACTCCATCAGTGATGTAACCAGTCCTTACCTGAAACGCAGACACTTGGGTTCCAGTGAAGTGTGTTGCTATTTTGCTATGTCAGATATGACTGTTATCTTGAAAAGGCTTTGAGGTTCTGGATCCTGAACACTGTAGGGGGTGGCAGGACCACCCACAGGTGGGTGCTAAGCTGCAAAATTTGGTCTTGGACATCACTGATGTTTGTGTAAATGGGTCAAATCCTGCTGACCTGCTCCTCCTTTCTCTCAGGTGATTGGAGAGAACGTTCACATCTACCTGATTGGAAAAGAGTCATCGCGTACACATTCACTCGCTGTCTCTCTGCATTGTGCTGATGATGACTCCATAAGCGTGAGTGGCCAGAACAGCCTGTGTCACCAGATCACCGCAGCCTGCAAGCATGGTAGTGACCTATATGTTGTTGGTGGTTCCATTCCACGACGCATGTGGAAGTGCAACAATGCAACTATAGACTGGGAATGGTGTGCCCCTCTGCCCCGTGACCGGCTCCAACACACCCTTGTCTCCGTTCCAAGCAAGGATGCAATCTATTCACTCGGGGGCAAAACTCTACAGGACACTCTCTCTAATGCCGTCATATATTACAGAGTACGAGACAATGTCTGGACAGAGACCAGCCAGTTGGAAGTGGCAGTCTCTGGAGCTGCAGGTGTAAACCTTAATGGTGTCATTTACCTGCTGGGTGGGGAGGAAAATGACTTGGACTTCTTCACCAAGCCCTCTCGGCTAATTCAGTGCTATGATACCAACACAGAGAAGTGCCACGTGAAGCCATATGTACTGCCTTTTGCAGGGCGCATGCATGCTGCTGTACACAAGGATGTGGTGTTCATTGTAGCCGAGGGGGATTCACTGCTCTGTTACAACCCCCTTCTGGATAGCTTCACCCGGCTCTGCTTGCCAGATGCCTGGAGCTCGGTACCATCCCTCTGGAAAATTGCCAGCTGCAATGGCAGCATCTATGTCTTTCGCGACCGCTATAAAAAGGGTGATGCAAATACTTTTAAACTTAACCCAGCCACCTCTGTTGTAACAGTCACAAGTGGCATCAAAGTGCTGCTCACTAACCTGCAGTTTGTCCTGGCCTAAGTGGGAAAAACGAGCCCAGTGACAGAAAGGGCACCAACAGTGTTCTGCTGTGCAGCTCAGAGGCACCCAACCCCCTCAGCACCAGTCCCAATCAACCAACATCCAGTAAAGACCCAATCCTCTACACCTGTGCAGAGGAAATACGGGCTTTCTTGCTGTGGGCCTGTTCTTTTACATAGCACTATTAAAGTTGAACTGCTGTATCTTAGATTTCAGATGGACTAAATGCTATTACTTTGATCCCTTGATGATAAGCTGCTTGTGTTTGAGGCCCAAACTGCAACAAATGGCTTTTTTAAGCCTGTAACCAGTCTGCCAATAACAAATCCTATGGCATATGGACAACAACCTCCTTGGCAACAGACTGCTAGTTTTAACTGCCTGGGAGGCTGTGCGTTGCTTCCATATCAATCACGGAGTTAGGTGTGCGCTGTGTCCTCCAGGGATGTCCCCATTTAAACATTCCTGCATCCCTATTGCAGAAGGGGGAACTGGCAGAAATATTTACAGCAGATTCCAGAGCTGACCCCAAGACCTTTAGTAGGTTGCATTATTCAGCACTTCTAGAGGAGTGGTAGCAAACTGGAAACTTGCTTACTGCTCTGTCATCACCTAGTAGAAAGAGGGAAATTGTTTTTATGAGCATTGGCTTCCTTTACTGTACAGGGAATCCCCACCTGTAATCATAGTGTTGGTGAAAGATGGAATTACGACCACTTCCTCCTACCCCTTTCTGTTGGCACTGTAACCCTTTGGGTAAGAATCTGAATAAAGTCTCTGCTGAGACAAAAGTTTTCTTTTCCTTTACGACAAATATTACAGAACTTCCAGTGCAGTTCAACTCAGCACTGACGCTGTGTGTGGGAGAGAAGAACTATGGGGCTCCAAGAAACCTAAGATGTTAGCTGCAGGGAAAGAAAACATTAATGAAACAGCCCGACCTGCCCTTTACTGTAATTTATATAAAAACTTCTTTATTGACAGTCAAGAAGTACAATGCTTAAGCCTTCATTAGATCGTTAAAACGTAAGGTTTTTTTTAAAGCAGCTGAGACAGAGATTTTGATAGTTCTTACTGACACTATGCAGTTGTCCCAGTGATCACCTTCCTGTGAAATTTCTCCAGGACCTGGACTTGCTTGTGCCGAATGAGGATGTGGGGACGGATCTTGGCAATAGCCTCTATTGCTTCCTGAGGTCTCCACTGATGCAGCTGAAAAGGCAGAAACCCTGAAATTAAAAATCCACTCCATCCCTGAATCAGTTAATAGAGCCTTCCTGGAGGCTGCAGACAATACTAGAGTTGTAAGAAAACTTGCTGCTTTGCCCCTTGTGTTTACTACATGTTCCTCTCAGAGAAGCCTGAATGTCAATGCAAGCACATTAGATGAGTCTCTCAGTTAAAGAGAAAAAGTTGCTGCCTGGGACCTCCCATTTTCTGTCTTGCTCATGCTTCCATCACCTTGTGAATAATTTCCTGTCCTGGTCCTACCAGACCACAGCAAAAGTGCAGTTTGCTTTTTTAAAAGCCTTACTAGTATTCCCATCGCATGTCAGCACTTAGAAAATTTTCAGTGCTAAGGGTAAATTTTCCAGGGAGCAGTTAATAACATCAACAGAAGAATCCATGGGTGAGATTTTGTTCTTAGTGCTGGCTTACCCACTTGGGTCTGTAGAGGAACTCAAAAAACCAAAGTCACTTCTCTTGATCCCAGACTGTATTTATTGAAAAGCTTAGAACGGCTCGCCATTTCAGTTAACCAAGGAGAAAATCTCATCACCAAAGATGGATGTTTTTCTGCTCAGTGAACCTACCCTCACCAGTGACTTGTTATTCCCACCTCAATCTGTTCCTCCATAGAAAGCATTAAGAACAGCAGAATCATTCAAAACCCATTGAGAACTTACTATATTAATGGCCAAGAAAAATGAGCAGCTTCCTCAAGACTGATCTGCCAGAACCAGCAACAGATACTGTCAGACCGTGTGTTTCAAAGCTTTGTTGCAACAACAGTTTGTCTTTCCCCTAAGATCAGAAGGTCTTTGCCAGTGCTATAACTGAGATGGCAGATGCAGACCATACAGATGAATGAAAAGACTACTTACAATGGCAGCTTTGCCAATACCTCATTGCCAGGAAGCATTATCTTGACAGCATCGTAAACACAGATGCACGAGGTGTGCAAAGGGAAATTAGATTATTAAAGGAAACTTAGACCGCAGGTCAGCAAACAAGTTTCACTTGTCCACTTGTTTACCCTGCATTTGCCACATTCTACAAAACAGCAATGTAAGTTTGGGGCCTCACCTCTTTTAAAATGGGTCTCCAGTCCAAACTTTGTATATCATGGACTATTAAAGCACCTGCACATGCTCGGGCTTTCTTGAGCAAAAGCAAACTGTACAGGCTGGCTGTATTCACCCAGACAGTATGAAAATAAACCCCACTTAGCATAAAATCCTTCTTACTTGAATTAAATATGCTGCCACCATGGTGGCACTGCGGGAGCGTCCTGCCTTGCAGTGCACATAGACACTGTTACCGCACGCTCGGTGTTTCAGTATGAATTCAACACCCTTGTGGAGGTTTTCCAAGGTGGGGACTCCAGTTAGATCTACGGTGCTGAGACGCAGTTGCTCCACTCCCAGTGCCTCCCATTCCTGAAATGGACATACCAGGTTCCATCAGTTAACTTTTTTTTGGTTTTTTGGGGGGGCATATTTTTCAAGAAAGCAAGCCCAGAACGTGTTGAGAGAGTTGTGAAATTCAGCGTGGTTGTAAACAGACTTTGAATGTCAAACCTTTAAATCGGATGTGTGGACATCTCAGTGCTGGCTAGCAGAAAGGAGAAGTTAAAGGGAACTGAAAAGGGATGTGGTTCAGCTAAAGAAAAGGAAGGGAGCTGGGATCTCGTCCCCAAACAAAAGGCATTCTTGTATTTACATGGTGATGTAGGTGTATTTAATGCTGCCCTTCCCTCTCCGCCGCTGCAGTGGTCACATTCGCACCCTCACCTTTTACTGGTTGGTCGGATAGTTTTACCAGTCGGCTTAGGGACGGAGAAGCCACGGCTTTGCTGTCAGAGGACTCGGCGGTAGCTGCCAGGATGGCGGCAGGAGGCGGCCAGAGCCTCCCTCTCCTGCACCGGGACCAGGCAAAGCCACAAAAGACCCTTCCCGGGGGGGAGCACCGGCGACTTCCCGGCCTCACCTGGGAGGAGCAGCAGAGGAAGCGGGTCTCGTACTCCTCGTTGAGGGTGACCACAGCGCGCACATTCTCCTCCGCCACCAGCTGCGGGCACGGGCAGGGTCAGGCATCGCCGTCCGGCCCGGCCCGGCCCGCCCCGCCGCGCCCTCCTTACCCCGCGGCTGCGTCCCCTCAGGGGCAGCGCTCCCAGCAGTACGGTGCCGTCGATGCGGTGGAACCAGGGCCGGCGGGACCCGGGCAGTTGCGCCCGCGCCGCCGTGTACAGCAGTGTCGGGTAGAAGAGAAGCCGCGCCGCCCCGGCCCCCAGCGTCTCCGCCACCCCCATCGCGGGACACGGCCGGGCGGGAGAGCGCCGCGGACGAGCGCACTGAGCGTGAGGAGACGGGGGAGCCTGAGGCGGGAGCGTGAGGCGCCGGGAGGGCCGCGCCGCTGGCACGGCGGCTGGAGCGGGGCGGTGTCAGGCAGGGCGCGGAGAAGCCGCGGCGCGGCGGCTTGCCCGCCCTCCCCGGCCGGCCGACCCCTCCACCCCGGGGCCGCTGTGGTCTCTCCCGGAAGCGCCGCCATCTTGCGGAGCCGGCCTGAGGCGGCGCAGGAAGGCGAGCGGGACGCGGGTGGATCCCTGGGGGCAGGTGAGGGCGGCGGCCGCCAGGAGGAGCTCGGGCCGGGTAGGGCAGAGACGGGACAGCGCGGAGCGCAACCGAGGCGAGCCCAGCCCGCGGAGACCGCGATCCGCAGGTAACGGCTCGC